>JAEIIH010034719.1:0-12988 GCA_018904745.1 Drosophila orosa | reverse complement strand
TACGCAAACTAGTCCCTCAGTTTTAAAGCGATCTGAATGAAACTTTGCAAATAGTCTTCTGCATATATATTCGGACTAGTATATAAGTCGGAATGAGCAAAATCGGACGACTATACCATATAGCTGCCATAGACCGACCGGAAAATTAAGAAAAAAATTATAACTTTGTCAGTTTTTAACATATTTACATTTTATTTGAGGCATGGCCATTTTGTATTATTCTAGAATTTCGGTTTTAGTTTTATGAAAATCGGACTACTATATCATATAGCTGCCATAGAAACGAACGTTAAATTGAGAGGAAAATGCAAAACTGTCAATGTAAATCTGTAACTGTAGTTGGCTTTGCAGTTTTTAAATGTTTTGCATTTCAGCAGAATTATAAAGTATTTCATGAAACTGCAAGGGTATATAAACTTTGGTGTACCGAAGTTTGCTTCCTTTCGTGTTACAATTGCAATCGTATAAGTACCTCGATTTGCCACTCAAAGCTTTCTTGCTTGAATTCTACATATAATCTATAAAGTTTTTCGTCTTTGGTATGGTAAATTTTATAAAACTAATTAAGCTAAATGACAGCTTTTAATATCTAGAAAAAAATCCTTTGTTTTCCCCCCTCCTGAAATGTTGAGCCGAATTAATCAGCGCCCAAACATTCGACATTGTTATCGGAACGTCATCAACAGGAGGGAGAGCAGCAGCGGTGGCTGCCCACAACAATGGCTCCAAAAACACATCCAGCAGCCCAACGTCAAAGAACCCTCGGCTCGCACTCGCTGAACAGTCGGATGGTGGGGAGACCGGGGGCTACTTCTCCATATCTGTCGCCTGCCTTTGATGTGCGTCTTTGACAAGTGAGTTGACAATGTCAACGTCATCGCTTGACAGCCTTATTATGGCATTACGGGGCCATATACGAGTGTATTAATGCAAGCGAGTGTGTTTGTCGGTTGGTATTTGCCAAAGTGAACCCTCGACTTTTCAGGCTGATAAGGCAGATGGCCCTAAGCAGCTGGCCAGAGGTGATCCAGGCGATGAGGTGGAAGCACTGCTGGAACATTTGATTTAAACATTTTGGGTTTCCCTATAAGAACTGTGACTTTGAATTAATAAAATTATGCTACTTTATCAGTACTAATTATTATACTAGTTAGTTAGTTAATCAATATTATGTCAGAATACGTGGATACAAGGAGTGTTTGTATATTTAATTTTTTTAATAATACAACTATTATTGTGTACCTTTATCAAATCATTTAAGAATCGATTTTAATTATTTTGGAGATATTTTATTTTGTGTAAATATAATTACTAAAATTGATGACCAAAACAAGCAAGTTCACTTTTCTTACTGTATAAGAGATGGCAGAAATTACGGATACATATTTTATTCTATTTGGCAGCTATAGCTCATACAATATATATTTTGTAATATTTTAAAACATGATATGATAGTGGTCAGGCAACGAGATGTACCCTGTAATCTTGTATTCTCTGTGATCTTTCATCTTCCAGCCGCGTGGCACTCTCTCTGATCGACTGTTAAGTGGATCCTCATGTTTCAGAGTAGTTTAAGGTAGTTAAAATTCTGAAGTCCGACTGAATACATCGTAATAATTAAGTTAACAGTTCGGAACTTTGCGACGATCAGCAGCCACTTTTCTAAGTTCAGTTGAGTACTTCGAGCCGGATATGAAACAGCAATGTATGGACATGAGGATTTGTTTTTCATATACTATTAAGTTCGATATACTTGGACTTTAAACTTTTCCTCTCGATACACATCATTATTCCATACGCTAAAAATGCATGCTAAGGATTCCGAAAATCCGACTTGCCAACAAAAAGCATACATCAAACGAGAAATTAAATATTTCGTGTAGGAATCTTATCAGAAATACCACCTACTCACTTCTATGAGCTTCTTTCAGTGTATTTATAAGCCATCCCCAGTAAATTCGTGTGCTTTCATCTTCCGCAGACGCTGTGATTGACAGTTGGATCAATAATTTGGGATGGGCTTGGCCATTTCTCACGCACGAAACTAATTACATGACTCGAAAGTTATGCATGCTTTTTCTCCTATTGCGGCTGGAGGAGCTTGATTGTTATTCAAATGCTGGCACATGATTTCATATTTTATTTCCTACAACTTTAAAAATTCGGCACACACTTGCTGATGGACGCCACAAATGTGTATCCCTCGTCACCAGTGTGGTCTGCTTGTCAGCGCCCATTGAGCTTTAAGTGTAAGACATGTCATGTACACTCCAGTGTCCATTTTCGATGGAGGCCGGGATGGGGAGATACGCACGTTTCGGCTGGGTTTTCTGGCCCGGTGGAACACACGCGTCCGTCACATCAAAAGCATCAGAAGTTTTGTCATGTCGATTGCGGATCTGGCCGTGCTACAGAAAGTTTTTGCACCTGCCGTCAATACAAAACGTTGACATATTAATCCTTAATAGAATTTTCATCAGCAGCAACAATAGTGGTCGAGAAATCGAATGGTATGACAATGACAGGAGCCTGGACACGCCTGGACACGGCATATATGGACAGGCAGTCATCATGTTGGACGAGGGCAGGAGTGGGTTTCCCCAAAAAAAAAAGGAAAACGTGCGAACAGGGAAGAGAAAAGATTTGTGAATACTTTTTAATGATTGGCTTGTTATATATTATATTATTGTATTTATATAACCTTGCATTACTGAAGATTTCCAGAATTTAAAAGCTTCATACCACTAGTAGATATAAATATGATCTAGCATTGGACTTAACTCGCTTATTTAAATAAAACTCAAGCTTTGATAATCTGTACCTAATTTAATTGTCTTTTAATAACAAAATATTATTAGAAATCATTTCGGAATAAATGAAAACGAAACCCTTTCCGTTCCGATACATCAAACGGAATAGGCAGATGGGCCAAAAAAGAAGGCACACAAAGATCGCACCCCAAACCAATGAAAAAAGTATTCGGCATCACGTTTAATGAACTCTGCAAATGGTGGCGACTGCCATGTGTCCGGACAGAGTTCGGAGGGGTCACGGGTTACGGGTTACGGGTCTCAGCGGAGCCGGACTCCGGACTCTGGAGCCAACTCATTTGTCGCACCGCTCCAAGTGCGATTGACAAACTGTCAGGGAATGCATTTGCCGTGCTGTGCTGCGGCCTGTCCCGCGGCTCGGGCCGGGTCGGATGCAATGCAGCAGGCCAAAATGAAGGCAACAAAAAAATGGAAAATTAATTGAACAATTTAAAGGCATTTTTTTGCGGCCCTCGGGTAGTGGACATCGCCTGTCAGTGTCAAAAAGGACATGACCGAACATTTGGCGGCGAATGAGTAAGTGAATGAGTGAGAGATTGTTTTATTGATTTTGCATAATAAAAATGTCACACACAAGCTCTGGCTACGTGGTCGTGTGTGTGTGTGTGTGTGTGTGTGTGGGTCGACAATACAGCAACAATAAATTAATTAAGCCGATAGAGACAGTTTAATGTCATTTAATAAAATATTGACGTGTCACTGACGCTGACGATGACACAACGCACACATGCTCGCCCCGAAAAGTCCGTAATCTATGGGGCGCCATTTTGTTTTTCCTTTTTCCTTTTCCCGACTCTGACGTCTGATGGGTGTTAAAATCAATTGACGAAATCAATTGGAAACGGCGGTCAGTCGGCAGAGAGCGGATGTTGATTGATTGACGGGCGACATATTGGCAACCGTTAGCCCCAAGATTGATGGCCACTAATGAAGGGCTTAAGCTCCGTCCTCCGAAAGCTGCATTTGAAATGCATCAAAGTACCACTACTGCATAAGCGCAGACAAATTCGCATAATGAAATGTTAATTTTGACACGTCATTAATATATTTTGTCTGCCCTCAAACCAGCAATCAGCCCGCCCACAATCTGCCCGACCAGACCACGCCACGCCCTCGCTGGCCAAATAACCTCAACGTTTTGGGCAGGCTCAATTGACGTGCAGCGATGTCGTAATTAGTTTTGACGTTTCTCGTTGCACAAATTAATTTATTTGACATGCCCGACGCGCCGGTCAGCGGCAATTGACAATCGACAATCGCCGGCCACTACAGGCAACGACGCATTCTATGTGGCGGAGTGCCATGTAGCTCATGGTTTTCCGAATGTCACATTTATTGGATGAGCCAAAAACACACAAAATTATACACTCGATTGTTGCTGGAGTGTGGTGTGCGGTGTCTGTGTGTCCGCCTCTATGAATATTCGATTGGATTAATCATTAATAGCAATCAATCCCAAAAATTGATAGTTTCCCATGGAAATAAGTAAGATAGAGCTTTGCCGTTGAGAAAAAGTAAATTCAATTAAGACTTCGATTATAGTTGGTTTTGAGTTCTTTTTTGATCTGCAAAGATTGGAATTGGGTTTTTATTTCGAAGAACACAGAAGTATGAGCCCCTGCACAGTGGGCGAAATTCCCGTTTTTAGTGCATAAACTCTAAATTTGAAGATATTGAGTTCAAATTTTTAAGGTACGCCTACTCCGCCTTTATTCGGTGCAAAACCAACCACTTTTCAAAAAATTCTTCTGGCGAAGCGGCTAAAGTCAGCTTAATAACAATTTTAGTTACATTTTATAGAAAAAAATATTTCAAGATACAGGAGTTACAGGCCATCTCCCGGGTCTCCTCAAAAAAAAATATTTATAATGCATTCGTTAAAAGATAAGTGTTCCAAGTTACACATGTGTAGTTTTTAAAATTTTTTTTTATTTCTAAATGTTTACGCAATTTTGAAATAAAACACGATGTTTGACCAAAAAAAAGTTGTATTGTTAAATAAAATGTACAATGAAATATAAAAAAAGGGCGACTTGAGTAGAATCAGTTAAAAAACTTGTGTAAAAAATTTGAAAACGATTGGTACAGTAGATTTTGTGCTAATGATAAGTTATACTCCACAAAACACAAACACGATTGTTAGTTAAAATCTAAAAAGATACACATTTGAAACAGTTCAACGTTAGACAACAACACACATTAACACATAGAAGCTAACTAAAATTAATAAATACCTTGGAAAGGAGTTTCCATTTTAGGATATAAAATATATTTTAATATTTAATAAAATCAGAAACAAACAACATAAGGGTCTAGTGAAGCCTGTGCCTAATAAACCAGTCATATTTAAATCTAAAAAGTATATTCTTACTGATTGTGTTTAAGCTTTTTCATAATCTGCGTTTTAAAGAATTTATGTTGAGGTTCTGCGTTGTGCTAATCACTCACTTATTGCCAAAATGTCGATGTGTTAGTACAAGATAATTAAGCTCTCGGTTCCACGTCCCGACGCCCGGGAACATTATTTTCCTTTTCATCAGTGGTCACTGCACTCTGTCTCCGGCATTCCACAGGACTCAACTTTGAACTGCTTTACATTTTTCAAAGCTCCTGCCCCATTTCGCTCTCCTTGGAGCCATCAGTTGACACTTTGCATCTTGTGCAATCACCAAATATTGTCGGAGAATGTCAACGTCGTCGTCGTCGTCGTCGTCAGCATCAACTTTGTATCGAAGTTTGCACACAATCAGTAAAATATTTTGGCCCTTCGGGGGACGACCTCGTTTCGGTCGTCTTTGTCTGCTCACTGGTCTCTGTCCGCCCATCCTCCCAGGCTTCCAGGCTCCTGGGCTCCCGAGCTCCCGGGCTCTCCAATGTTTTCCTTTTGCCATGCACATTTTCCGCTTTCCTCTTTTTTATAATCCCTAACTCTGGCTTCTGGTCTTCTTTCTTAGCAGCAGCCCAGTGCCATTCCATTGCGTTCCCTGGCTGAGGGCAAACTTTTTTGGCGTTTCATCTGCAGCACATCAATTTTTGTTGCTGACGAGCAAAAGTTGCAATGGCCGAGGCAGCCGACCCACATACCATCCGCCGCCCAACGTGCACCTAATGTGGCCTCGCTGTCCCAGTGTTATTTCTACTTGGGTGGCAGGCTGTCCGTCGGTCTGTTCGTCGGTCTGTCCGTCTGTCCGTGTGTCCGCCTGCTGATTGACGGCAACTGACAAGTTTCTCTTCGACTGCGCATTGACTTTTCTTTTGCAGTCGTTGCATTTTACGAGTATGTGTGCTCCAACTTTTCGCTCCCTCTCTGTCCCTCCGTCTCGTGTAAGCAGAAAGAAAAGCATTTCAGTAAATTTCTAATCCTTAAGTATATATGGCAGGAAGCGTCAGCCGACAGATGTGTGTCTATCTCAGTCTCTTGGCCTGTCTTGGCACTGTCTCACTCTCACACTGGCTCTGGATTGCATAATGTTCACTGTGTGAAAAATTTTACAAAAGAACTTAAAAAAAATTGAAAGATTATTAGAAAAAGACATAGTGCTTTATCTGACTTAGTTTGGCTCAATATCCTTGTGAATAGATCTATTAAAAATGTATTACTGAAGCTACAAGCTTCAGACTTCTAAAGCTATTCATAACATAACTAATAATAAAAAGGTTATTAAAAATATTTTACTAAAATATCAATTGGATATTTTCAATACAAATATTATTGCTTCGATATTCTATATTATTTTTAATATATAATCTGTCAACGAAGTCCGAAACTTCAAGGGTTACAAAATATCATTTCTTTCTTATTTTTCCCCGATTTGTTTCTCAATTTTTTTAGTGCGGGCGCCATTTTTAATTCTGGGATTCCCTTAGAAACATTTATCCTTAAAACAAGCTTTGTGATTTCAGAAAACAAGGCATCACTTTCAATATTTGATTGACAAGGAAAAGCGACAGCTTGGCGGACATCGGCAACTGATGTGCCATCGAGTTTATGTGTTTTAGTTTCCGTACGAGATGGGTCTAATTTTTTTCGGTGCGCTCTGCTATAATGGCCTGGCTGCGTCTTGGGTAGAGAAATGCTGGTCATTTTGTCAGTGAGTCTGTCAGTCAGAAGGCGAGTGAGTGGTGGGTGGACGGGTGGCTTGGCTCTGACACTGTCGGGAAACGACAAAAACAATGAACCCAGTCGGGTCTTTATTGCATTTTGGCGACAAAACTCCTTGGATCTCGTCGTAGCTTTCATTTCATCTCAGACTTTTTTGCCTCTGCTGGCTTCCTACAAAAAGGATTTTGCATGTTTCTCTGACAACTTCTAAGCAAATTTCTTTGAAATGGACAATGTTTGTCTCTCTAGATGGACTGGCTGTTTGGGCTTATTTACTGACTCATGTACAATTTTGGATTAGTATCTTGCGCCGTAGTGTTGTGGCCGCCGTTGAAAGGGAATTCTAGAAGAAGCAATTTTCCCAACGACTTTCCGGCCAACCCAATATATTCTCCCAATCTTGCACCATCTACTCGTAAATAGTGCTTCGATGCTTCCTTCTACACTCTCCTGCTGCACTTCATATCTTCATCAATCAATATCCATACATCTAATGAAATATACATAGTTCGAAAGACGGGTGTCTGCAGCCGAAGAGAAATGCGCTGGCACCAAAGTTCAAACCTCAACCCCGACGTTGGAAACTATCCACAAACTTTCCCGTCTCGTCCTGGGCTTCGACTGCGCTTCCCACAAATGGCGCATCAGTCAAAACTGTTTTTGCCTGTCATCGGAAGACGCGACACGTCCAGTCGGTGGGTACTGCCGTAAGGGTAAAAGGGCGTAAGTCCGGGTGAAAAGGTGCGGAGTGATTGAGGGGCAAGGAATCTTCAAGATGACCTCTAGCCAGCCAGAAGTCTGGGGTCTAGGAGATCAAGTAGGCAAAGGGGATACCTGGCAATTGAACTTCATCTGCAAAATCTTATACTTATCCAAGGCAAGGAACGGGTTATCAAATATATTCAATATTTTTATGGAAGCTAGAAATCCAGGTTTTAAAATATTATTACAGATAATTAAAGTCGGCAAATCTTCCTTATTCTTATTACTCGTTAACTAAGCGATTATTCCCGGTACTAGTTCGAATATTCTTTATTCCAATATACATAGATTAATCTGCAACAAGATAAATTCTGGAAGCTGCGGACCACTCCATACAATGTCCCACCGAACGGCGCATTGATTGGCGACTTGTCAGTGAAGCTCGAGGGCGGAATGGAAGAAGAGCCAGTCCCATTTCACTGGGCGAAACGACTGCTCAGTGTGAATGGTACATCTCAACATGAAACAAAGTGTCTAACAGAAAAAGCTGAGAAAGAGCGGAGTCAACGCGCCACGTCAGACTAATCTTTGAGCCATCATATTACAGCATCGTCTGGAAGCCACCAGGACTCAGACCCGCCCGACTATAACCCAGAATAAAATCCTGTGAATATTGTACAGGACTAGGAGCGCTCAAACTCCTCCCACTCCTGTCATGGAAGCCATCAATCGTTTTGTTGAAATGTGCAATAAAAGAAAAGTCATGAAAACTTTCTGCTTTGCTCGCAGATTTCTTAAGATGCTGGGAGGGGCTGGGGTTAGTTGCCTAATGCCTGCGACAACATGGCTGGGGCATGGACGTCCTCCGCTGCTTCTCCCCGTTGCCCTTCCTGGGGATTGCCCTCAATTCAGCTTGCATTTGACAGCGTCGTCGGCGACGTTTGACGATTGACGAGGACGTCGAAGACGTACTCCCCTGCCCCGCACTCTTCCTTCCCCCTTTGAAAGTTGTTGTTCTTGTTGCCAAGTTCTTCTCTGCGTGGTGGTAATGGCCAAGACGTTGGCCAGGACAACAGAGCAGCTGCAGGCCAGGAGAGCAGCCGCTTCCAGTGCGGTGTGGATTTTCTGGTTGAAAATGGCATCACGAATAATTAGGTAATTACAGCAGGGCACATTTTTTGCTCGGAATTTTAATTAAACTGACATGCTAATCATTTAAAGCAAATAATACAATAAAATGACGACTTGAATATTAATATATAAAGACTTGTAAGTTTAAAGTTTGCAATATGTCCTATAATGATACAGTAACCTCTTTCTAAGTCACTCCGCTCCTGACTTCCTGATGCTGTTTTGCCACCCAAAAGAAGTAAAAAGAATAGCAGAGAACTGCCGGCTTCGGTCAAACTGTCGTTCGCACGTTGAATTGCGGCCGGATTTGATGTGGGAAAGGGTGACTTCGGGTGGCTTCGGATCGGACCTGGGGGCAGCCAGTGGTCTTGTGTATTGGAGTTGCTGCTGGCTCGGTGCCGACTGGCTTGAGGATTGCGCTGGGCTGGCGTCTTAGTGTCAGCGGACAAGCCGTGAATGTACCACCCCCCATTCTCTCGCTCGCACACTCCCTCTTTCTCTGTCGCTTCCGTCCCAACTGCAGGCGACAAGTGCACCCTGCCACCCTGCCACCCTTTCACCGCCCACCCGCCGGCTCGCAGCTCCCAAGATGTCCTGCTTGGGAGCTCTCCTCGGTTCACGACTCGCTCTATCAATCCGCAGAGCGCATTGAACGACAGCGTCAGGATTTTTGCAATTTGAGAAGTTGCTACGTGACATTTCAATAATTTTTGAAAAGTTTCTTGCTTTTCCCCAGCTCTTTCCTGATGCCTTTTTCCTTCGAGGGGCGCCAGCATTGCACTGAAAGAAAAACAATGACAAGAATTTGCTTCAGACAAGTTTGGTTACAAAAATCTAATGATAATTCGTTAAAAATCTATTTCAATACATTTTCGTAACTTGTAACCTTAATTATTTATAAGCTTACGTTTTTTAATGATCTCATTTAATTCGTTTTACAATTACTAAAGCCGTATAATCATTCCTTGACTGGCTTACATGCTATCAGCTACATTCCAGTTTTTCTTGAGTTTAGGAGCTTATCTTTAGGACAGCAAGGATATTCAAAGCTTCGGTCCTACCTTTTTTATAGTGTATTTGTCTGCGTTGTCCTTGGACACAAAACCAAAGCAAGGCCGGGCAGGATGCTCCATATGGGTTGGGTTCGGTTCGCTTTTGAAAGTTGTTGTTGGTCGTCGTTGGCGTCGCCGGAACTAGGAATTTTAAATTCTGCAATTTTCGTGACAACGTAATTTTGTCCACGACATTTCAGCCTGATGCCTCGGTCCCTTCTGTTCCGTCCGTCCCTGGCCTCATCGCAGTTGTCGCAATCGTCCTCGTCAGTGGCCAACTGCACCTTTTCCCCATTCCATCTCCATCTCCATCTCCAACTCAAACTCCATCTCCGTCTCCGTCTCCGTCTCCGACCTCCACCCGGCTTTATGTAAGAAATTTGTTGTGTGCATTAGGAACTTTGACGCTTCACTGGATGGCTGTCAGTGGAGTTCAGGGTTCTCGGTTGGGGTCTGGGGCTCTCCTCTTGCCGTCCTTTTTTGACGTCTGAATTTTGATGCTCCGACAGTTTATTCGATTGTTTTTCTCGCTTTTGCTCGGCAAAATTACGGAAGTGCAGCAGAAAAAGTCATCTGCCTTCCGCCCGTCGTCCTGGCCGCCCCCCATCGTCCGTGGCCCATCTGCCGCTGCTTATGTAAGAAGGGAAAATTGCTCGCACAAATGGCGCCCAGCCCGAGAGCCTCTGCCCGCATTCCAAAGTCCTGTGATGCACCATGCTGGCCGGCCATCTTCATTAGAATTTATTTTTATTGTTTTGCGCAACTTTCAACTTTTACAACTTTATCAATATATGAATATAGATTCGCCGTGCAGACTTTCTTTGCACAGCAGGGACTTTAATTATGGAAATAGGACGGATTTTAGAAATCAGCGGTTGATGAGGATTCGCTTGAGGCGCGCTTTTAACTCGAAAGCCAACGCGAATAAATAATTTCTTAAGGCATAAGATGGTTTTTAGTGACCTCTGCATAGAAATAAGCGCTTGCATAAATTTTAGCTTTGAAAATGTGACAAATATCACTGAATATTGAAAATATGCAAAAATATGCTAAATATGCTAAATAACTGCAAAATATGCAATCAAAATTTATAGAAACATTGATGAAATATGAAAGTTATTATAATGTATGGAGAGGTTACTTTGTGGAAGATAAATAAGGTTGTTAATCGCAGAAGAATCACTATGTGAGTGGGATACGGATAAGTTATAATAGTGGGTCGATCACTGGTTTATATTTATTAATTAAACAAAAATCTGGTATGTAGTAATTAAGATAAATACATCAGTGATACTCACACCCGAAAGAAATAAGCGACGGATTAAATAATAATTCTGAATAAAGTGAAAGCTTTACTTAGAGGCTCAATTGCATGGAAATTAGTAGCAGATATATTCGGTTGGGTCAGAGATTCATTTATGGCACATCAGTTTGATAACTCGCCCGAGTTCGGAATGTTTACTGCTTACCTAAATACTCTCTAAAATGTTTGCCTGAAGTATGATAAACTATTCGCCCTTCTCAGATATCCAAGATAAATCTAGCGCCCACGCAACTGAGCTCTGTTCAGACCAACTCAGCTCAGATTGAGTTCAGCTCTGAGACCCTGTTCCTGGCCGGGGATCAGGTATTCAAGAGGGAGCCTCGAACTGGCTCAGCGCGAAGCGCATTTATTATTTGATTATAAACAGCAGCGAGCAGCGAGCAGCGGCGAGTGTCGAGCGGCCATAAAAATCACCTACTGACAGATTTATTACACAGTCGGACGGCGGTCGGGGCAGGCAACCGCTGGCTTAAGCCGGACCGAGCCGCACCGAGCTGAACTGAGAAAGGCGCCTTGACAACAAACAGATACGCCAGCAACATCAAAGCAGCAACAACTGCACCATCTGCAACAGCAACAGCAACAGCAACAGCAACATTGGCAGGAGCAGCAGCAGCAACAGCAACAGAAACCACGGCATCCACGGTGCTCTCATCATCGTCATCATCAGCAGCAATGCTGACAGCTACACGGCAACGCCATCAGTGTAATCAACTTGGTGTCGAGCGTGGAAGTGGAATCGGTGAGCAGCTCCGTCCGCCAAGAGCCCGGTCTCTTTATGGGTGGCATGTGATAACCAGCGATTCGCGACTAACTTTGACATCGCCTCCACGCCAGAGACCCTAACTCCTTGCCCTCATTAAGCAGCTGAAATTTCTCAACAAAAAAAGAGCGAATCAGGTAATAAGGTATGTAGCGAATGGGAATTACCCTTTAGGAAGTTCCCAGCAAGAAGTAAATTAAGCAGAAACTATTTACCTCGGAAAATGTATTATAAATTAATAAAGAAAGCCTTGAACTTGGGATATTCTTGTTATTTAAAAAGTAGCTCACTATACAAGTTCAGAAACATTTTCAGTTATCCAGCAGACAACTCTTCTCCGAATAGAGCATCAAGACTCTCGATGATTTTCACTCACAATCAGCATTGACCTCGGTCAACAAGACTCCCAGACTTTTCCGCACTCCTCCAATCCTCCCGCGGTGTTCCATTCAATACCCATCAATGGCGACGGGTTGCGTTTGTTTAACTGCAGAAAGTTGGTCCACCATCGTCGCCGGCATCCTCGTTGACCGGTTGACATGGTAATACTGGAGGATGGATGGACAGGGGGACTTCAGCCGAGCGGAGGAGGCGGCGACAGTGGCAATGGCATCCCAAAAGTGTCAAATGTGTTGTGTGATTTATGCAGTCAGTCGCATGATTTGTTTGCAGTCCGTCTACTTTTCGTGTTTATCTGCAGAAAAATATGAGAAAGATAAATTGATAAATTTCCAGGCAGGAAAGGCAGCAGCTGGAGCTGGAGGATAGTGACCGAATTCGCAATCAGTTCTTTAGCCAATTTTCGCTGGGAAACTTTTACTCCTGTCCGTGAAATTGCCTGCTTTCATTCGTTACCTCTTCTTGGATTTCTCCTTCGGTAAATGATTCGATGGAAAATGATGATGGTATTAATATATGCTTAAGTTATATGTCCACATGCAGGCAGACTGCGAATGCCTTAAAGACCACTTGATTTGTAGCTTTATTTCTCACATCTTGGAATGAACTGATGGCAAGGATAAATTATGGAAGACTGTAAGTAGGTTGGCTTGACTTCGGTTTAATAATTATATTATTACTGTA
>JAEIIH010034717.1:0-10704 GCA_018904745.1 Drosophila orosa | reverse complement strand
GACAATGCCGCTGTCCCTGATGATCCTGGTCATCGTTGGCCAGGCCACCGATCATTTCCCTTTTCTGCGCAGCCGAACAAATTGTGTGCGGACCACGGTCCGCCTCAACGTGGAACCGACTCTTCGCTTCGTAAGACGTCTACAAAGAGCCAACGGGGAGCCGTTGCCTCAGTACGCGGAAACGCTCCAACAGTACAAAGATGCCGCTACCAGACGCCGACGGGGTATGGACTTTCTGAGGCACTTCCCCTGTGGTGATGCGGATTCCCTTTAGAATAAATAAAGAAATCGCTATTCAACGCAAGGCTCTTCGCTGAGTATTTGTGGGCCAGTGTGCTGTGAACACTGTGCTGGCAGTGCGTGGCTGCTCCTCCATTGTCCTCCTCTTTCCATTCTTTATTTATGACCACATTTTACATTAAAGCAGCTTGGTTATCCGTAATTCATCCTTCCTTACTGCACTTCGCTACCACTGTCACTCTTCTCTGAAAGAACCGAAACACGGTACCTTGGAAACGGAAGGAATTTGATGGGTGGTCTTACCGTTCTTGACCGGATAGGCGTGACGAACATAAAAACCCCAATAAAAATATCCGACAGAAAAATGTATTTTTTGAAAAAGTGATGTTACTTTATTTGACTAGTGGTGGGAGCTGGGAACTATCACAAATCGATAAGCTAAAAATACCAAAATACCATTTTGAACAAAACGCAGAATGGCAAATGTAGCCCTGGTAGAATCGCACCTGGGCTGCAGCAAAACAGCTGTTTGTGTCTAAAAACGTAAACAAATGTTAATAATAGCATGAATGAGATTAATGTCAGTGTGTTGGAAACTAAATTCAAAACTGATTTCAAGTTGGCAGTCAATTAAGAGCAGTTTACAATGTGGCTAGCAGGACGTGTCCTTGGTGGCTCGATTCGCCACACAGGCCGCAGTTCCTGTCGCTTGTTGCACCTCAAACGCCGCGAGGTGTATTCGGTAAGAGGAGATCTTTGCTTGCTCAAGGAACCTTGACCATTATATAACGTCGCACCTGAAATACTAGGAGTGCTTCCGCATCCTGGGCGTTCACGAGTCGGCGGACCAGAATACCGTGCGCCATGCCTACTTGGACCTGGTGAAGCGAGTGCATCCGGACTCGGGCAACGAAGAGGCCAGCGCCGAACGCTTCCAGCAGGTGGACGAGGCGTTCAGGGTGCTGCAGGAGAAGTTCGCCAAGGGGCGACGCAACATTCAGGAGGACGAGGACGAGGCCATGGAGTTCGATATTCAGCACACTGCTCCGCAGCACCGCCAGTACCTGTCCAACGAGGGCATTGGCGTCGGCACTCCGTTCCAGCGCCAGAAGCAGTATCAGCAGGTGCGCGCTATGAAGGCGCAAGAGCGCGTCCTCGAGCACCGCATCGACAAGGCGGCTGCGGGCGAGAGGACGCTGATGTCCAAGGGCAATCATTTCCGCAAGCACGCCATCAAGACCAAGTACGGCATCGAGCGCGTGGTGGAGGATCTCATCCAGGAGGCGATGTCCAAGGGCGACTTTGACAATCTGAATGGGGTGGGGAAGCCACTGTCTTCGGCACAGTCGCAGACTCCCTATCTGGACTTTAGCACGCACAAGCTGAACAAGATAATGCTGGACAACGGCTTCACGCCGGAGTGGATCAGCCTCAGCAAGGACATACGCGAGGCTGTCGCACAGCTCAAGGAGAAGGTGCGCCAGGAGCGTACCTACTACGGCGAGTGGCCACTGCAACGCCCCGAAGAGCTGGCCGCCTGGCAGGCATTCAAGCAGCAGCATCAGGAGGAATTCCAGCAACTGAACAAGCTCATAGACAAGTACAACCTGTTGGTGCCCATCCTGAAGAATCAGTTCTTTCGCCAGAACCTAGACACAATGGCCGAACGGGTTTTCAAAGAGCCGCAACTGCAGCGCAACTTGAAGCGACCCACTCCGGATGCCAATATCAGCAGCAATGAGCAGAAGCACCAGAGCACGAGTACAAGCATCTTTTCCCTCTTCAGCAACCTTTTGTGATGAAAAGTTTGTTTTAAACGAACCATTGGTGATATTAGTTTATATGTAGCTCCCCAAGGGAGGGAAATAATAGGTATTTATTAAAAATGAATTGCAGTCTTAACCAATCAAATGTTGAATATCTAAAAATGCATGTGAAAAACGTCATTTATCGGCAGATATATCCATCCCTGTGAATTCCGTTCGCTTTGCCAGGCTCAAAAACAACCTAGGATGGCGGTGCAGTCCTTCCCTCGGCACTGAGACGCACTGTTCCGCTGGCCAACAGGGCTAGAGCTCTTGGGAACGCCCAGTGTTCGGCCTTGTGGATGCGCTGCGTCAATGCATCCTCATCGTCTCCGGGTAAAATTGGAACTGCAGCCTGAACTAGAATGGCTCCCGTGTCCACGCCTTCGTCCACAAAATGAACCGTGCATCCGGACTCCTTCTCGCCAGCCTCCAACGCCTGCCGCTGGACATGCAGACCCGGAAACTTAGGCAGCAGTGAAGGATGGATGTTGGTGAGACGGCCACACCACTCCCGCACAAACGGTGCACTCAGAATGCGCATGAAGCCGGCCAGGCACACCAAATCCACGCGAGCTGCCTTGAGATTTCGCGTCAGTTCTTCGTCGTACAACTCTCGCGTCTTAAATTCCTTGTGTGCAATGACCACGGAGGGAATCCCGGCACGGGTGGCACGTTCCAGGCCCAGAACACCCGGCTTGTTGCTAATCACCAGCACAATCTCGGCATGCACCCCCTGGGCGGAGTCGCGAGTGGCATCGATGAGTGCCTGCAGGTTGCTGCCCGTTCCCGATATGAGAACAGCCACTCGTTTGCGGGGCGTGGAGAGCATCTGCTGGGTCCTCGCCAACGAGGCCTCAAAGTTCTGGACCACCACCTGCGGACTCTTCGGATCCTTGCGGGCAATAACCTCACCGACCAGAGAAGCCCGCTGCGGGTACCGCAACTCCTTCAGGACTCGGTCGGCATCGGCGGCGGAAACCACCAGGACCAGGCCTAAGCCGCAGTTGTAGGTTCTCTGCAACTCGGCGGAGCTTATGTTCCCAGCTGCCGCCAGCCAGGCGAAGACAGGCGGTAGCTGGAAATTATTTGCGTCCAGACGCACAGCCAGATCCTTGCGCAGCACTCGCGGAATGTTCTCACTGAGTCCGCCGCCGGTGATGTGGGCCAGCGCCTTGACCCCGTGATTTGGACGCGACAGCAGCTCAGCCAACGCCTGCACATATATCTTGGTGGGCACTAGCAGCTCCTCGCCAAGCGTCTTCTCGCTAAAAGGCGCCTTATCGCTGAGACCCAAGCCGACACGCCTGAGAACGGCGTGCACCAGACTGAAACCATTGCTGTGGACACCCGACGATGGCAAGCCGATAAGCACATCGCCCGGCTGAATGTCACTCAAACGGGGCAGGATACCAGAGCGTTCAGCAATACCCAAGGCGAAGCCAGCCAGGTCATAGACCTGGGGCTCGTACAGCAGCGGCAGGGCAGCACTGTGCGAATCTGGCAGGAAAATGGTAATGTAATTTGTTACTTCAAGTTCGGGGCAAGATTACTTACCAATGAAGCTGCTGTTGGCCTGCCGGGAGCCCTCTTGAACGCCGGAATGGACCTCCTTGGCCAGCTCCTCCTGCCACTGCCCACAGGCATAGTAGCTCGAGAAACTCAGCGGCTCGGCTCCATTGCACAGAATATCGTTGACACACATGGCAACCAGATCGATGCCCACGCTGGAGTTGCGATTCGTTTGCTGGGCAATTTTCAGCTTGGTGCCCACACCATCGGTGCCCAAGATAAGAATGGGGTCCTTGTAGTGACCCGGAACCCGGGTGAGGCGGCGTCCAGCTGCATTCTCAAAGCAATCCGCCCGAGAGGCCGGTACAGCATCTTTGGAGGACAGTTTCTTGAGCTCCTCAGGCAGCTCGCGTTCACCAAGGCCTCCGAAGGGAGCGGCTACTCGCTGCAGTTGCTCCGTAAAGTTGCGGACCTGCACGGCAGCTCCCGCGTTCTTAGCTCGTCGCTGCAGGACTCCCAAAACCTTGGCCCCTGGCAGGGATGTGCGCCACAGCTGGCTCGACTGCGGGAGGACCAAAAGCATACCAATGCCGCAGTTGTGTCGCTCCAACAACGTCCCGGCGCTAAGCTTAAGCTTGCCGGCCAGCCAGCCAAAGATCTTGGGAACGGGAACCGCACCGAAGTCCAGAGTGGTCTCGAATCCCTCGGGCAACAGACGCTGCACATCGTTCAAAAGGCCGTGGGTCACGTGGGCCACCGACTTGATCTCATCCCCTTTCTGGAGGTGGGAAAGCAGCTGCTGAACATACAATCTGGTGGGTGTGGCCAGGGAATGGGCCAGGGACAGACCATCCTCGCCACCATCAACGGGGGACAGATCCTTGAGATTCACTTTCAAGTCTTGCAGCCTTGTGAGTATTTCGTTGAAGCCGGCGCAGTGCAGTCCAGACGACGGCAGGCCAATAAGAAGATCTCCTGGCTGATAGAGATCGAATCGCGGCAGAACGCGCGACTGCTCCACGATGCCAACACAATAGCCGGCCATGTCATGCTGACCGGGTCCATAGAGCGAAGGCATCTCTGCTGTTTCGCCACCTAGAAGATGTAATTGGGAGTTAATAGGCTTTTTAAAGGTTATCTTAAAAGTTTAAAGACGCGTTCCTCACCAACTAAAGCGCAGCGCGCATCCCGACAACCATCGGCCATTCCCTTGACCAGCTGAGCAGCCAGCGGAACATTGAGCTTGCCGCAGGCAATGTAATCCAGGAAAGCCACAGGCTCAGCCCCAAATTCGAGCAGATCGTTGGCCGAGAGGGCAAACAGGTCGTAGCCCACGTTCTCGTACAATTCGTGCTCCAGGGCCAGCTTAATCTTGGCTCCCACTCCCTGCGTGGCCTCGGCAATGACGGGCTCCTTGTAGCTGAGCTCATTCAGGCGAAAAAGTCCACCGAAGCCACCCAGGCCGCCAAGAACGCCCGGCCTCTGGGTGCCGCGAGACAATGGCTTAATCCGCTGGACGAGAGCATCACCAGCATCGATATCTACGCCGCTGTCCTTGTAGCTCAATCCTGGAGCGCTGGCAGTGGCTCTAAGTTACGGGGGTAGATATAGAATGGCAGATAAATAATAGGAAATATATATCTAATTTTCAAGGAGAATGGTTTAATTAATGGTTGGGAAACATGAAAAACACAGGGAGATGATCTTTAAAATACAAAAAATGCACAACTTCTTCTGTTTTAATGGATCAACATTCATATAGTTTCAATGCTTGATTTATTCATTATTTTTTCTCGGTCGATCTTGATGGATGAGTTACTTATAATTACATTTTAAAGGCCTTTTGGGCAATGTCCGTTCTGTACTGAGCTCCTGAGCCGGAAAAGCTGATACTACCAGCCAACTTGGTGGCCTTGGCAGCTGCCTCCTTCAGGCCGGCGTCCAGAGCAATGGCGATTAGCACTCGACCGCCATTGGTCAGAGCTTGCTTTTCCTTGTTCACGGCCAGGCCACTATGGAAAATCAGTTGAGTCGGGGTATTGTTCGAAGGGAGTCCTACAAAGTACAATTTAGCAAATTCCAAACGGGATTAGCGAAAAATACATACCTGTGATAACACATCCTTTTGTGGAGGTTTCCGGGTAGCCAGCACTGGCCAGGATCACCCCAACGGCGCTGACTCCACTGCGCCACTGCAGAGCAAGCTTATCCAGCTTTCCGCTGCAACAGGCCAGCATCACATCGAACAGATCGGTTTCGAGCAGCGGCAGAATGACCTGAGTCTCCGGATCGCCGAAGCGACAGTTGAACTCGAGGACGCGGGGGCCATCGCGTGTCAGCATGAGTCCCGCGTAGAGAACGCCCTGGTAGGAGATTCGTTCCTTGGCCAAGCCCTGCACTGCCCTCTCAAGCACGGCCTTTTGGACCAGGTCCAGTGCCGGCTGACTAATCAGCGGGCACGGACAGTAGGCCCCCATGCCACCGGTGTTCGGTCCAGAGTCGCCGTTGCCCAACCGCTTGTGATCCTGGGCGGGCAGCATGGCGCGCACACTCTTGCCATCGGTGAAGGCCAGCACCGAGATCTCCTCACCCTCCAGAAGCTCTTCCACTACCAGCGTAGCTCCCGCTTGTCCGTACTTGAGCTGCCCCAGGATCTCATCCACTGCCTGGCAGGCTTCCTCCACATTGGCAGCCACCACCACACCCTTGCCAGCGGCCAGGCCAGCCGCCTTCACCACCAAAGCCTGGTAAGGGGCGCTGGAAAAAAAAATCCAGTTTCATTTTACTTTAAAACTCTTGAAAGACCTATTACTCACTTCTTGATGAACGTTTTGGCTTTGTCCGTGTCCGTGAAACTCTCGTATCGTGCCGTTGGAATCCCATGGCGCAACATAAAGTCCTTGGCCCACTTCTTGTCCGCCTCGATTTGGGCTCCCTGTTTGCCGGGACCAAAGCACGCTATACCCTCCTTTTGCAGGACATCGCCCAGGCCTAAGGCTAGGGGATCTTCAGGTCCCACGACCACTAAGGATATCTCCTTTTCCTTACTCCATTTGGCAATGGCCTGGAAAAAAAGAAAATAGAAAATTATGAAATAATAATTTCAAATCCGATGCCAGTGCGAAATCGATCGATATTTCTATACCAAAAATTCGATATATAATCGGAAAAATAGTAACAATTCAAATAAAAACACTTTTCAGATATTTTTTGATAAAATTTAAAACTGAAATACTACAAATTTCGATATTTAAAATTCAGATATATAGTAAAGTTTACAATTTTTTTCTCGATAAGGAACATTTGCTCTCAATCCATGATCTACAGTTCTTTTCTTGCACCACAGTCTGGCTTAAATGAATATCGTAATATTGAAATTTCCTGGTCTTCTAATGAGAGGGCTAATAAAGGAAGTATTTAAGAATAAAATCGATATAGTCAAACGTGTAAGGGTGATCTATACTTTGGTATTCCAAATAATGTATAAAATTTATCAGCTTCCAAATGAAAGGTGTATAATTTAGGTTAAAAACATATTTACTTATTAATAAGTAATTCCATTAGGAATTTTTGGAAATTTATAAAACAAATTCAGATCTTAATAAGCTTCGTAAACAATGAAAACAAAATTAATGAAGAAATTTAAATTCGGTTGAGATGATTATTATAATCAAAGAACCGTTAAATTCGCATTTGCTAAGCTCAAATCAATTTACTTAATTGACATCACAATCATTTTTATACAAGTGGCACACTGAAACAAATATTTTGAAAGGCCAAAAGGCCCCTACTTGTATTTTAAATATATTACCCAAGGTTGAAATTGTTTAATAACATAAAATCAAGTACCTCTCCATATATCTTTAAAGTAAGAAAACCTCCACAACCCAAAATTTGTAATTACTTATTCTAATTTACATATTTGATTTAATGAAAATCTGATACTTCTTCTGCGATCTTAATTGGATTTTCCCATCTAACCGGGTCATAATCATTATTAGCAAGTTCTTTGTTTTGACTTTTTGTAACCACATTCCGATTGGCAGATAACACTCCTCTAAGTACTCAACCGGTTCCCTTGTCAATTTGTCGCCAAAATACTAAATGCCTTCCTAATTGTTTCGCCATTAAACTGGGTCTGGGGGTGCATTGTCTTTGCACCGTCGCGATGAACTGACTAAGGCGCCAGCTATGTCAGCCATGTGTCAACAAACCAAGCTAATCCCAGGCCCGGATCGCTGATCGAAGATCGGAGATCGACTTAGTCCGGTTTCGCGGTTGGCGTGACTTCGATATCGTTACGCAGCTCTAATTCGAGTTGGCGCCAACGCAGAGTCGGATTACCCCGCCGAGGTGAAACGCGTACGAATTGCACTCGGCTGCGTTCCAGACCATTTAGCACCTGGAGCGGCGACTACTCATCCCGGTTTCGAGTTCCCAGAGTTCAAGAACGTTCACACGGTGGCTGCCGAGAAAGATGACGTTTTTATTGAGCCAATTGACTTTCCAAATTAAGTCCGATTTGGCAAACCCGGCCAAGGTTTTAATTTCCCGCAACGAAGGTTAGAGAAGAAGCGAGACGCTGACTTCGCTTATGACAGGCGGAACTGGCCAGGTGAGAAAGGGGGGAAGCTGAGAAGAGATCACCGGCAGGGAGAGAGAGATCAACAACATTTTAAACTCGGAATCTCCGAACGAGGGGACCTGCCAAATTTGGCTAGAACGTTTTCGTCTTTATGCTTTACAGAGTGCGCTCATGATTTACTGTATTATATGCAAATTAAGTGCGGGAGAATGAGACCTGGGGTCTGAGGTCTGGGGTCTGGGGGGTTGGGACTACCAAGGAATGCTGCCACATTTGTTCGCGGATAAGTTAGGGAATTAGATACGCTTTGCTGAATTAGACGGACGGGTTCTCGCACATCTTCCAAAAAAGTATACTCGGTGGTGGAGATATATCTCTGGGACGAAGCAGGAAATTTCGTCTGGGTTTGCTGGCTAAAGAAGTGATTGAATTATATGTTTGAAGATAACACTTTATACATCATTTATCAGAACAACTATGTCGTGGTGCTTAATGATTGAACTATGCAATTTCTAAGAATAACTATGCAAATTTAAGGAAAACAAAGAACAATTAATTAAGCATCGTTTACGTGAGCCAAGGCTTCCGAATTTGGCTTAAACTGAAAGGTAATAAAATTGTTCCCTTCATTGGAATGGCATTTCCTTTTAAATCCAATTAAGCTTGTAGAGCGACAGCGAAAAGTTTTAACTGCTTTTACAGTTTACAAAGTACCCAAAAAGTATTGCAAATAAATCTTAACTGTATAATTCATACCCATCAATCACTCAAATACTAAACTTAAATGCAAATTCCAGATGCAATGATCTTGTAGGGCAGTTCAACGATCGTCGTGGTATTTAGAGCTCCTTGAGAAGGTAAGTCAGGCAAGGCAATATGGGATTTTCAAGATCAGCCACAATACATATCAAATTGTAAGTGCCCCAACCTTCGAGTAGGGCATACCATTCACGAATGTTTCACAGTATATTATTACTCTTCTTTCCGTTTTTTTATATTTATTTTTGTCGCTCTTGTTTTGTTTTTGGTTGGTTTTATGCCATCCCACACTTTAGGAATTGCAGCGGCGGCGACAACGACAAATAACGTCGTTGATTCCTATATAAAATAATACTTATAAGAAATAAAATCATTTTATTTATGACTGACTAAGGCAACCAACGGCGATCATGGAGAAGATGACGACGCACCGGCGGAGACGGAGACGCGACGCTGGCGGCTCGGAACTGGGTTTCCGAGGAGAAAAATTGCCAAAAATTCACTGGTGAGCGGATGGATATAAAAACGAAAGCCACTGCGAAGCGAGCAAGTAGTTTAGAACCAAACTCGAACGCGACAGCAGCTCCTCCTCCTCCATCATGCATTTGCTTGTAAGCCAAGCGCCAGTCCCGTCCGGGATTTCCACGTAATGGATAATAACAGATTCTCATCCCATCCCACAGGTTAGTTTTTGCTTCGCTATTTTAACCGTGCTGCAGGTGCAGGGTGCCTCCTACATCCCGGATTCGGACCGGAACACCAAGACACTGCAGAACGAGCTGCAGGTGGAGCGGGATGGCAACTACAGGTACGCCTACGAGACCTCCAATGGCATATCCGCCTCGCAGGCAGGACTTGGTGGCATTTCCGTCCAGGGTGGATCAAGCTACACCTCGCCCGAGGGCTCTGTGATCAGTGTCAACTATGTGGCCGATGAGTTCGGCTACCATCCCGTGGGCGAGCACATACCCCAGGTGCCCGACTACATATTGCGCGCCCTGGAGTACATTAGGGCGCATCCCTACCAGGTCAAGGATTACTATACCGGCGAGCTGAAGACCGTGGAACACAATGCTGCTGCCTTCAACGTCTACACCCGCAACTTCCAGGAAACAACGTCACCGAGATCCCGGCCAAGCACCACGCCAAAGACCATCTACCTCACCCATCCGCCCACGACGACAACGTTGCGACCTCTGCGACAGAGGCGCGGTGCTTCGAGGCACTGATGATGGCGGAAGATAGATGTGGATGTGGCTCGAGAATCTTTGGCGGGGGAAGGGGCCGGTCTCCATGGAGACCAGCATACGAATCTGTGAATTTTGATCTAAACAATTAATTAAGCCTCAAACAATAAATAAAAGTGCTAAGCAAGCGTAAGCCAAAATATGAAAACGAAAACAAAAGGCAGCTATTGTTAATCGATCTGTTGACATATTCGTTGGGTATGGTGGGTCCCGACGAAGTGAGCCGAAGATATCTGAGCATGTTTGTGGATTTGGGATCGCTTTATCATCAGAAGTTTTCAACAGAAGAAGTTGAGCATCAGAAGTTTTCACTTCACTAGATATTTCGTGTAAAACATCATTTAGATGGGGTAAATGTAATCATTTATTAATTAAATTAATTAAACAAATTCCTGTCTAAGTTCTAAGCTAGATTAAGATCTAAGCTAAATTACTACTGCTAAACATCAATACCAAATGGTTTTCATCATATTCTTCTATGTATGATGTTTAATATTATTAATATTAATATGAAATATTATTGTTAAAATATAAATATTATTTATTAATATTATTG
>JAEIIH010034714.1:0-19308 GCA_018904745.1 Drosophila orosa | reverse complement strand
CCCCCCAGCCGCCGCAGCTCACCAATCCCCTGTTCCATGTGCAAATAGTTTTTCAAAGTGCTTGAAACGCGTGCCGCCAGACACCGCAACTGTAATTATGTTGAAAGTAAAAAGCTTGTGAAATATTAAGTACTGACTTGCTGTACTGCCACATGCTGCACCAACCGAATGTTTGAGTGTGTGAGTTAAATATTTAAAGCAGGTGCAATTTCTTGGCGACTTCTTCGATGCCTCTGTGGTGACCATGACACGTTACTGGGATTAAGGTCAATAATTTTAATATAAAATGGAAGATATCCTTCGAGAATAACTCTCTTTATTTCGTAGAGTAAATATATAAGTAATTGTTAGTTGGATTTAAAGATTAAAATACACAACAAATTAAATGATAATTTATTGTTCAAGGAGAAATATTTGATAGATAGTAATGAGTTCCATTTTCATTCGCCTGTCATGCACCATTTTAGCCTGGTAAACTAACTGCGATTTTGTCATGTTCATTGAAAAAGAGTCATATATTTTTGCAACGACGCAGGAACAAAATCCCACCCACTTTCCACTTTCCACTTTTCATTTGGCGAGTGGACCAAGCCAGTCTGCTAATAGAAATAAAAACAAAAACGCCACACAAACTAAGCCGGGCTAAAGGCTCAAAGGCGGCTGGCTCAGAGTCCTTTTCCCAGCCTCTGCCTCTTCCCGCCCCTGGGCCCACTCTGCTGCCTGTTTCAGCCTCGGCCTGCAATGAAAACAAAAAGCGATTTGCAAGTTTTCTATTGCGCATAAAAGTATGCTATGGAACCTATTTTTTTTCACTGCTTCCCATGGTCGTATTTTTTTTTGCCTCCCCCTTTCCCCGCTGGTTTTTCTTGCTTTTTTTTGTGCTTTTCATAAAACCAAACTATTAAGCCAAGTGTTAAACTCATTTAGCGCGGATTTATGCGCCCGAGTGCCTCATGCATATGTGTACCCTCCTCCGAGCTGCGAGTCCTGCCCGGTGTGGGTGTGCGCGTGTGAGCCAGCTTTGTAAACGTGCCGTTTTCTTTTATGCGTTTTTAATAAGCCTTTTGCCAAGCGTGTCGTAGTTTGTTTGTTAGTGACTGCCACTGCCTCTGCCTCACTTTTTCCCATTTCTTCTATTTACAGCTTTGCATTTTGATTGCTGGCATTTGTGCGCCTAATATTTGCTGCTGCAGCTGATTTTTCTCGTGTGTGTGGGGTTTTTTTTTTAGCTGAACTTGAAGCGTAAAATTGAGTAGCAACGCAGGCAGGCAGGCAGGTCTTTTATTTTTTATATTTTTTGCATATATGCCTTGGCTCTTTTGTTGTTGGTCCCATGGGCGTATGTGTGTTTTTGTGAGCTGCCTGGGATTAATTAAAACATTGGATGGAGAATAGTTCCAATTTTCAAATAGGAAAAAAATATGAGACGACACTTTTCTGTTAGGAATTTAAAGGGTAAAGGGGTCTGGATTTTTGTAAAAGAAACTTTGAATAAAAACTTCAATGGTGCCCCTCCAATATGGAAATATTATCAGATAAATATTTTAAACAAGACTTGGATTTACAAGAAATCCCTTAAATGACACATGTTTAAAAATATGTAATAATTCCCACCTAAAGGTGTGCAATCAATTTCACGCAACTCAAATGTGTTTGACTACCTTAACATTTTCCTAAATTGTTTACTTAAATTTTTGTCCCATCTGCAGGCCTGTGGAAATATCCAGTGATATTTTGTCTCCTGCCAATGGCAGGTGAAGTCAGTTCGGACGAAGGTTTAGCATTCCGGAAAATACAAACATGAGAAATTTAATCAATTTACCACAAGTAAAGTCTTTAGTTTAAGCTTTTATATGGTTTCGCATTTGGTTATGGTTGTCATATGGTTTTTTTTCTGCGTTTTATTATTTTATTTTGATATGTAAGCTAGGCAAATTTTTGTAATAATAATATTTTTGTTATTACTTACTTGCTTGTGGTTTGTTTGTTTTTATTTGCGTATATGTTTGTTTTCGAGTTTGACATGGCTTGCTGATGCGGACTTACAGAAGCCAAAATCAAATGCTATGATTGCTACAGCTGGTTTTTGCCCGGGGATGCACTGAAAAAAATATGTAAAGGTGTTTGGTTTAATATAAAATATAAAACCAAGTGTTTGAATTAGTATAAAAGAGTGAATAAGACTATGAAAACAGATAAAATATGTAAGAAGTTTTATTCTTGAAACATTTTCTCCTGATAAAAATAGATAATTATCACATAAAAAGCGTGAAATAAATGTATTAATATTTTTTATTATTTGTATTATTTATTATTTATATTGATTATTTGTAGTTTGTTATTTGTTTTCATATTACATTGCTTAAAGTATTCTGGAAACACTTGTATGCTTTTTTTTCTGTGCATTATAGCTCCACTTTTGACAGTTTCCGTAGGATTTTTGGCAAAAATGCCCTTGTAAAGGCAGTCAGTTCATCATCTGGACATGCATACACTGTAATTCCCTCGTCTCATCTCGTCTGCAGTGTCGTCTAGTCCTTGGTTTCAATTCGGTTTGGTTTGGTTTGGTTTGGTTTGGTTTGGCTTGGTTCATTCCCGTTTCGTACACATACACATATCCACCGGTGCGCCCCTCGTCAGTCTGCCAGGACGACCACAAGCAGCCAACACCACTCAGCCATCCTGTGGACGGTTTGTGTTCTATATATACGTGCACATATAAGGAAAAGTGCCAATCAAAGTTAATTGAAAATTCATTGAATCTTGTATATTTAAGTGAGGCATACAACATAAATCTATGTAAAATGAGTGTGTCGATGTCAGTCTGTTTGTGTGTGCATCTCTGTGTGTGCTTATTTCATCTCGATTCGTTTGTTGTAATCATGCTGTTGGCAGTTGTTGTTTCTGTTTATAGCCAAGTGTTTGCAGTTCAGCTTACAAGGTAAACAAATTTCTGATCAATGCATAAATAGCAGAAATTGCAACACAAATTGCATGAGGAATTTGTTCCAATAATGTCATTTAATAGGTAAAATAATAGATGTTAAACTGTATATTTATAGAAATAAATTTGCAAATTGCCTTTAGGAGTTTTAAGTTAAACGGAAATCAAAGTTAATTATGACGCAAAGAGGTAAATAAAGAAGTGTGAAATAAAAGGAAATTAATAAAAATGATTTAATGATTCAATTAAAATGAATTAAAATTAATCACAATGCCCTATATTTTAATCATTTTATTTGAGCCACAATTAATGGTGCTTGTTGCTGATGTTTTCCCAATTTTCCATTTCCTTTACACTTCCCCACCAACTCCTCCATTTCATTTTTCTCTCATTTTTTCCACTTAAATCGAACTGCAAACAATGTATCTGTGGCCAACACGAATGGCAGCGAGGGTGTGAGTGCTTTTGACGTCACCACTTCCGTGGATGGGTGGTTGTTAACCCACGCCACCCCCTCCTGTCATTTGCATCGCGGCATCGCCGCTGTAACCACACTTACAGTTACAGCTCGAAAAGTGTTTACCTTTTACTTAAGAAATTACACTCGGGCAAACAGAATTTGCGTGCCCACAAATCCAGAGTCGGAAGTCCGACTCCAAGTGGCTGCGCACATTTTTCCATCGCCCACGGATCAAGAGCCAACGATGGCTCACCGCTTTTCTCCTCCTGCTACGATTTTCCTCTGCCTACAAATTGAAAAGTTTTCTTGGCATTACTCGCCGGGATTTGCCTTCTTATATGGCAGGAATCGATGGGAGAGAATGGGTATATTGGGACACTGGTTTTATAGCTATAAAAACATTAAGATAATATTTGTGTAACTCTTCTTTATATTTAATTGTAATTGTATACAAGAGGGTTATTTTTCAAAGGAACCTCACTTCAAGTACATTTTTTTCAAGGGTATTCTTTAGGTCGTATATTTGACCTCTTTAGAACTTTTTCTTTTTCTAGATTTCCTTCTTATTTTCAAGTGGGCACTGGATTGGACGTCTTGGCTCCCTGCATGTTTGTTGACTTTTGTGCGCTAATAGCAAAAAGCATTCCATTGTGCGGCAAAGAGGTTCCTACTTCCCTCGTTCGGATCCTTTAAGGACCAAGAGCTGGACAAGAAGTTCAAAAGTTTAGCGTGCCAGACAATTTGTGGGTCTCAAAGTTTTTAATAAGAGGTCATTGATTTACATTAGCCAGCCAAATTGGTAAATGTTCCCCTTGAAAGTGAGAAACCAAAGGGAAAATGGAATTGGTTTTGGATTTAACATTATTGAAAATAATGCCTGTGAGAGTCTAGATTGTTTTTAAACTTGAAGCCTGTTTTTGGGTTCTAAGGGGAATGATTTTTGGTAAATGAAATGGTTTACAAATACTAAGAAACACAATAAAAAAACATTTAAATTGTGGTAATAAGACGGCTTAAAATGGTTTTAATTCGTCAAAATAATTGGTAAACATTTAAAAATGTAATAAAATAGTTACAAAATCTTTACACATCTTAAGAAAGAAGGAAATACATTTAATTCGGTTGCTGATTGCCTTTGTAACAATATTTTAGCTCTCAATTATTAAGACGTCGTTGATTTACATTGAGAGGTCCATTTGGAGCACTTTAACTGTGGGATAATATTTTATATTCAATACTTGATCTTCCATTTTTTCTTTTGTTGCCTTAAGTAGCCTCCTTTCTTCAGTTCGGACCATTTGCACAACCTTTATTGGAGCGTTGCCCAGTTGGAATGATGATTGACCCCCAAGCACGGGCCATGCATGTCAGAAACGGATAGAAGAGGTCACAACTCAGGGAACGGAGACCGACGGCACTCAATATTTATGGCCAGTCGAACCGCAAACAATTGAAGCTTAAAAGCCAAACAATGAAATTTAGAACTTCCAATTAGGAGTTGGCCAAAAACAGCGGCAACGACAAAGCAATAAAAGCCAACTTTATGGACTACACAAAAGGCGTGGCCGACGACGACAATAACAAGCTCATAAAATGTTTTTTGTTTGCTTTGGCTTGACCCACCTGCCACATGAAAATGAAAATGAAACCAATAAGCAGCCATAAAGGACGCACACTGAATGAAACAACAACTGCGGGGACAAATCAAATTCAAACTCAAACGGCACAAAAACTGATTGAGGTCTTCAAATTGGGAACGAAAAACTATGCGTAGAGAGTGCCCCGGCTCACCGAAAAAGCCGCAAATTGTTGCAGGTCTCTCTCTTATATATATACATTTTTTTTGTTGCTTTTGGTTTGAGGTTGCATTTGATTTTCGAGCGTATGTGTTCAAAGGAAAAAGGGGGGAGTGGAGAGTAGTTGACAAAGGGAGGAACAGACCCATTACATTCAAATCAGACATGCCAGTTAGTTAGTGTCCATTGTGCCCATTGCCAGGGTTACCGGGTAACGCCCCATACCATTCCTTTGTCAAAGCCCCCTGATGAGTAGGTGCCCACGGCCATGGAGTCGAAGGGAATGTGAGGAATGTCGACAATGCAAAGGCTACTGATAGCAGTGATTATGCACTGAAGACTGCAGAGATTTTAGATACAAACTGATTTGGATAATGCCATTCTCTTGAAGATTATTCTAACTCAGTAAAGGGAATTTATGGTTAAAAAACAAAGCAAAACAACATTTAATAATTAAAATCCTAAGCCTACCTTTGGTAAAAATATTTATATAAAATTATTATTATAAAGGAAGGTCTCCCAATTTATTGCTTTAATTATGTTAGATTATTTTCTTCCACAGTGCACGTGCACTGTGACAACGAATCTCCGATGCACACGCATTACGCATACGCAACGTGGGCCCAGTTTATGGGCCGGGCTCAAAGCTTTTATGCCAACATTTTATTGATGCACACCGAACCACAAAGAGACATGGCTGTGGTGGGGATCGGGGAAGGGCTGGGTAGGAGTTGTGCAAAATACCAGACGGAGTATCCATCTGCACCAAAAATTGTCACAACTGGCAGGAATGCTGCTGCAGCTCGTAATGTGCGTGAGTGTGTGTGTGTGTTTGCGGAATGTGTTCTGCATTTTGGCCAAGAAATTAAGTTGCATTTTCATTATTTTCGTATAGCCATGCAGCCGTTTTGGCCATTCGATTCGTTCGACTGGGCCACAGTTCAATTATAAACTGCCCGAACAGGCACTGTGAGAAATTTTTAGGTAAAACTAAAATAACTGGAATAAGTTTATGGAGAAATTAATATTATTTGCTAAGAAATGTTTAACAAAAGTGTATCTCTACCTAATCTAGTAAATAATAAACTAAATATAAAGAACTTGGTTACACTTCGACTTGTTAACATTGCCTAGAAATTTACTTATGTCCAATTTATATTCTATAAACTCTATAAAATCGTATGTTTAAATTATGGCAAACAAATCAAATCCGTATTTTAATGGTACAATTGAAATAAACACATTTCCCAAAGACATTTATCATGGATAAGTCTTTTCTTTGCAGTGTAATTCGAGCTGAGCTTGAGGTCCTGTCTCGCTGTGTCTATGTGTTTGCATGTTGTTTTTCCTTTTCGGCTTCAGTGAATCTTTGTTTGTCAATTTGCTGGGTTCTTTGTTTTTTTTTTGTTCCCCCCCTTATTTCTATGCTGCTGGTGCTACTGGCATTTTGGGAAACTCCGTTGCATCTTTAAAGGTCCGTGCCGGGCAGGAATATGCACACAAAGTGAAATGAAATTCTCCCCAAGGAACATGAGCAACTGCTCGGCCCCAGAAGGGATTGGGATAAGGGTTTTGGGGGGTTTTGGTAGCCGGAGTTGGTTGAAAAACTACCCCATTGGCAAGCGGAAATGCAAATTGTCGTGTGCGCATGTTGTTACAAATTCAAAATGACAATGGAGACGCTCCGCTCCACACAGACCCAACTAACCGTGCAGTCAACTTGGTCGCAACTTGAGGCGCCACAAACCACCGTCCCCCATTCCCTGTCCCCCTTTATCCTTCGAAAAATACGATAACCCAGCTAGAGTGAACATCGAGGAGTCATCTGCATTAGCCGGGCTCCACTCCGCTCTTCAAGAGCTCCAAAACGCTTAAAGCCGCAACTTGCAAGCCAAAGACTTGTTCTTGATTTTAGAGACAGTGCGGTTCATGATTGTTTTGAGACTTTTGCCATTAAAACAGAACGAAAGCAATCATTAATTTCCTTTAAAAATAACATAAATTTAAAATATTTCCAAATACATATTTTAAAAATATTTTTACAGAGAACTTTAGCCTAACGCTTTGCACCCTACTGTATTTTCGCATTATATCGACACTTGTCAGTTACTCTCCTTTTTTTTTTTTGGCATTTTGCATGCGTGAAAATTTTCAGCAGCTGCATTTTTCATCCTCGTCTGCCGCCGCATCTATCTTTCCACTGGAGCCACATGCCTTGCGAAAGTCATTTTTCTTATTTGAGACTTGTGGCCAGCTCTTGGGGGTAAGTGCCACGCCCCATTCGCTGCCGCAGATATAATCTATATATAGCTGCGGCCTTGCGGTGCAGCTTCGTATTTTATATGGGACTCAAAAGACGCCAGTGCGTTTGCCGGATGATGATGCGTCTTCCACGGCTTTATTTCCTAGTATTTTTTAGCTGGTTCTTCTCTACTCTTTAAAGAGTTTTTTTGATTATTCTCCACTTGTATTTTTCAACAGATGATGATGTATCAAAAGATGATGAAAGCAATTATTTTGTTTTCTAAGATATTGTATATTGAATTCTATTTTCTTTTAGCCTTCGGGGTTCTTAAAAATGTTTAAAATTAAATATTATAATCAAAAAATGATTTGCTTGATAAATTCAGACAATTTATTAAGACTTCAAGACACTACGATGTTCGAACTTCCTTTATAATCATTCAAACTATTATTTATTAATTTAGAATACAACCTTTTGAATTGGGATGGATACACTGGTTTGCATGTTGTTATGCTTCCGATAGGGGATTGTGTATAAGAAATAGAAACAGACTAAAAATTATACGATGAAACGATTTTTTGATTACTCTAAAGTGTGGCCATTCTCGGGTGTTTTGGGCTGAGTGGCATCGACCTCGAGGGCTTCGTTCACCACCTCCGGTTCTGGCTCCTTCTGCTCGGCCCTGTCTTCGGCGCTACTGAAGTAAGTGTCGATGATGGCGAAGGCCTTCTGGTAGACCTCCACGTTTTCGTGTTGCTGTAGCGTTTCCAGCTTGTCCAGGCCACCAATCTCCTCGACCATCAGGCAGAGGTTCTCGGTGCCTCCACACTTCTTGGCCATGGCAAAAAGATTCGACAGGCCGGTCTCCACCAGAAGGATGGTGCGCGGTTCCTTGGCTTCCAGCAGATCGGTAAATGGCTTAAGGATTTTGTACTTTACTATTAAATCTGCATTCTGCTCGGGAGTGCCCGAAGTTGTGGTGTTGGTCACCGCCCAGGCGGCCTGCATTTGTGCCTTGAAGTCGCCCGTCTCCAGCACTTTGCGCAGCTGTAGAAAAATGCCAGCGTCAATCAAGGCCTGGATCTGCTCCTGATTCCCTGTCGCTAGGTTCCTGACTGTCCAGGCTGCCTCCCCAACGATATCGCTCTGGCTGTGCTGCAGGAGAGCTTCCAGCCTGGGCAGTGCCCCCGAGGCAATGACCACATCACCCAGTTGCTCCGTTCTATTCACAATATTACCCAAGCTGCGGAGAGCAGGCACGATAATCCTTGGCTCGTCCATTTGTAGAAGCTTGACCAGGCGCGGCACGGCATCTGTATCGATCACGGCCTGGATTTTGCTATTGTCATCGTCCGTCACATTGGACAGGGCCCAGCAGGCATCAACAAGCACCTCGATGTCCTGGTTTAGAAGCATTTGCGATAGGACTGGCAGCAAGGGTTTTATCTGATCCAACGGCGGTGAGGGGTTCCGGCACAGATTGGACATTAGCCACACGATTTTGCGAAGAAATGAGAGCGGCGTCGCGGTATTAATTAACGGCAAGATGGCTTCGATGACGCCGTGGCGGACGACTATGAAGCGATCCGTTGCTCCACTGGCAGCAATGTTGCCCAAGGCACTAACGGCCTGCTCGGCCAGAACGATGAGCTCAGACTGCAGCAGGGCCACGATATGCGGCACGGCGTCTGCATCGGTGACGCAGCGCGTGTGATCCAAGGTGCCGGCGGTGATATTGGTTAAAGCCCAGGCAGCCTCGAGCTGCAGCATGGGGTTTGAGACCTGCAGGAAGCGAATGCAAATAGGCACGATGCCGTGGCCGATCATCAGGTCAATGGGAGGATTGCTCTCCGGACTCAGCATCTTGCGTGCCGACTGCAGGCCGAAAAACTGGCGCTCCTGATCGTCGCTGTTAATGGCAGCGATGATCTCATCGATGGACACCTTTTCCGGCAACTGCTCATTGAGCTCGTTCGGCGGCGAATTGAGATCCTCGTCTTTGAGGTTCCGACGCCTAAACATCTGTTCCGCCTTTTTGAACTTGCGCAGCTCGATGGTCACCTCACGGCGGCGCATGCGCGAGTCCTCAGTGTCGATGGGGTTGGATTTGTAGGAGTCTTGATGCGAGCTAAAATTTGTCTTTCTCATTTTGAAGATGCTTGTGTAGTTTCCTTATGAATTGTAATTTTTGAAGTAGTTTTTGGGTGTTTTTTGCTACGATGACAAGTTGAAATTTTTGGCTTTTAAGCTCTGTTTAAATAAATAAGTTGATGAAATTTCACATATATATTTTTTTCAACTTACTGGAAGCCACATACTTGAAAATAAACTTATAAAATCGGGTCTGAGACGCACTTCCTCTGCTAGAAAGGAGCTCAGTTCAGCAGAAGCGAAGGCTGTTTGCGACAGCCACTTTTTGAAGCTTGCCAACACTTAAAGGCAAGAAGAAAGGAAGCTAAATTCGGGAAGCCGAAGTTGGTATACCTCATAAATATGGCAAAATCATTAAATTAATTTAATGCTAACTATTTATTTCTTTACATTTTTATAGTAAATCGCAATGCAAAATGAATTATGACAATCACTGGCAGTTGGGCCATTTTATGTACTCTAGAAATGACTCCTTCACTGCGTTGACTAAAATTATAATACCCTGCAAGGGTGTACAGAAAAGAAAAATAAGAAAAAAGTGTACAGCAAGGAAAAACAAAGGCGAAGGACATAGCACTGCCATCAAGTACATAATTTGAGCATTTAATGAAACCCGCTGCATTTCTACTCAGCGAAATTTCGCTTTTATTTTTCTTCTTCTGTTTCTTGTTAACTTTGGTCTTTTCGGCCAATTCTTTTCCGCCTCTCGTCGCTGCTGGCTTTCGTCGGACGTGGACAGTAATTATAAGGCCATTAGCAGGACGTTAGGAAAGGACGAAGGGGGGTCGAGTCGACAGTGAGAACGCATGGTTATTGTGTAAACGCATTAAGCGTAATGCTGAGCACAAAATTAAACAAGTGGCCAAAGGATTTTGGTAGTTGCCACAAAATGGGAGAAATAAAAAAAAAGAACAAGTTTGTTTTAATGCTGAACTAATATACTTAAAGAGCTATCTTTGCGATTCAGTAAAATATATTTGTATATATTTTAATCTTCTTCTTTTTCCTGGTAATCATTTCAATGTCCCTACAATAAATTTAGATTTTACTACTCTATCTTAGACCGATTTATAACACGCGTCATATTCACCATAAACTTACACCTTTATTCCTCCGTATATCGCTGAAATTTGTAGCTAAAAATATTAACGCGCTAAAGGACAGCATCCAAACTTTACACTGAAATCCGAGCACATCAAATTTCAACTGTCATTAAAAATGTCATAAAAGAGCGAAAATTGCTAGAAAATATTGCATATTCACGATAGAAACGATGGGTTGACGCTGAGATAATCATTAACCAAGAAAAATTCTTGTTCGCTACACTACTAGAAAAATTAAGAAAATATATTAAATACATCAAATGAATGAATGAATGAAAATTCATAGGACAAGATCATAGAAAACTTTTAAAATTATAAAAAAAACACTCAATGAGGCTATATAATTAATTCATTTATTAGCTTGTTAAACTTAAATGAAAGTACTTCTTGATTATCTGTTTTTGCCAGTTTTTGGAACTTCAAAGAGACTTCGGATTTTAGTGAAAATAAATTAAGATCAAGCATGTAGAATCGAATTTATCTAAACTATTTTTCTGTCACTGCAAAAAGCGACTTCATGTGCATGAGTCGTGTTCCTGGTTGTCGGGGACAACACTCATATGAGATAGACTTACAGAGCGGATCCCCGGAATGGAGGACTTCATATAATGGCAGCATTAAGCGAATAGCGCGTTGGCAGAGAAAGTGGTTAAGGGACGCCGAATGTCCTGGCCTTGGCAGCTGCCATTGAATTTCGCCTGGAAGCGGAAACCTGCGCTTGATTATAGTTTTATCAGCGCTTAAGTTTTGGCTTTGTCCCAATTAAAACAGCAAGCAACACACATAGCCGAAATTAGCACATATCTTTATGGATGCAGGGAAAAGGTAATGAAGATAGATAGTGCACAAGTTGTCCTGAGTTATCCGGCAAGCATTTGTTTTGTTTCGCTTTTGTGGGCTAATTAAACCAAACCCATTTCATGTTTTCATCTTGAAAAGATAAACGTCGCTTTGCCAAGCCAAGGAATCGGAGAAAGTTAACCGAAGTGAGTGGGGAAAACTTCCACATTTTTAATGGCCAGAAGTTTCTTGTATGTGCAATAAATATGAAGGGATGACGAGGGGAGAGAACTTCCTTTTCTGAAATAGCAAACAAAATTTCTGTGACTTGTGGTTGTGTTTTATTCTGTGAAGTGTACTCTACTCTTTACTAAATTGTTCAAAGTTATGTGAAGAAAATCTGTATTAATTTATACAACTAAAATAAAATAAATAAAAAAAAATGCTACGTTACACAGATAACTGCGGCAATTATCATTCTAAAAGTGCTTAATTTTGACAATGAATATTCTTAATGTAATGGCCTTTGATTATTATTGAATTATAATTAAATTTTAGCATCATCATATAAGTATTTCTACCAATTAGGAATATATTTTCTTATTTTCTTGTCTTATTCCCAAAGCCTGCCTTATTTCCTTCTAAAGTTTTCCAACTCATATTGCACTAGATATATTGAATGCAATAACATAGATGCAACCATGGCCCACGAAGAGTCGCGATTGATGGGAAATAGTTGCAGTACATCCAGCTTCAAGGGGTTACGAATCAGCTGCAGCTGGAGGCTCTCAAACTGAAAAGATTAATAGGACATATTATTTAATTAATATCAACAATAAATCCCATATAACTCACTGACTCCTCCAGGCGAGCATCCAAGCTGGAAGCAAACAAAGTTCGCTCCCCCAATAGTCGGATCATCTCTTTGTGGGCATCTTGGACATGGAAAACAGTGAAGAGGTTGTGGAAGGCATCCACGTGAAAAAGGAAGCACCATGTAAGAGACAAGGTTCTCAGGGCTATTCTCGGACCCTTGTGGTGTCCCTTGAAGATTTTGTAGGATGTGTAAGAGGTGACCACTGAGGCTACATAATAACAGATGTACATCATCAACGTTTGTATTCCGAATACCTCATTCAACTGGAGCAAAATCGACTGAAGTTTGCTCTGGAGCTTGGCTATAGCCTCCAGCTGATCAGCGAGGGTGCAACACCGAGTCATAAAAGATCCCTTTCGGGAGGGATTATAGCTTAAGCTTTTGCTTTCCTTTATCACCTCTTTCAGCTCCGTGTTGAGCAGGTTATAGTGTCCCCGAATGCACAGCATAACCAGGAAATATTGCGCCATGGCCAGATTGAGGATGGCCGACATCCAAAGCTGCAGGGCTATTCCAGGGAAAACATTTGTAAGTCCGATGGAAACCCAGGCGGTTACAAATGGGAAAATGTCCGTCAGAAGACAGTTAAGGGACTTGAAAAGAATCCTCCAGCGGGACATCCTTATCACCTGAGGCCTGGCCAGGCAAAGTTGGAGAGCGTCTCTGGCCAGGATCATCATTTCGAACTGGTGTCGCCGTTGGCTGAGCAGATTGGCAAGTCCTTAAAAAATAAAAAATAAATGTATTAAGGGTACCTAAATTATCGATTATTTCTGAAAATAATCCTGAACATATTTGAGCCAACCTGCAGTGATCCTCATTATACTGACAATGCACACAACATATCCGTACAGATTATTAATCACACCGAAAAATACAGTAAAAGTTTCCCCTCCGATCAAGATAAAGCTAATAAGTATCACAATAATAATGCTTTTTGCCATAGCATAAAGAGTACTCCGAGAGCTTTTAAAGACGCGTCCTGTCCGCCAGTCGAGTTCAAAGTTGTTAACTCCAATAATGTGGCTATAATAGTAGCCAGTCCGAAGGAGCAAACCGAAACAGTCGACCATTGTTGAGAACTGACTGGGTTCTAAATGTTGTTCCTCTCGAAAGTGTGTTTAATTTAGTTGGAATAAGTCTGGTTCCAGGCAGGCAGAGATCTTCTGATTACAATGGAATGTCAAGGATAATAAATGAGGGTAGTGACTTTGAAAAAGTAAAAGATGCGATAAGTGGTAATTTTTAAAACCAAAAAATCAATACAAAAACAAACTGCCTTCAATTAGATCATTCTCTGGCTGTTTGCCATTACATTTCGTAATTATATTTATGTCCATCTTGGAGGTTTATATAAATATGTACAAATAAGTCCTGTGAAGTCTTTTTGTTTTATTCTATATATATTCCGACTTTCCCCCATAATCTGTTGTATACTTTGTGGTGCATCATTGAGCAGCTGCTCAATAAAATTTGTCGCATCCGATTGCTGGCCCATCTTTAAGGGCCACCACTCGCTTTAATAGTTATCCCGATCTCCTGTCAGGAGGTTGCCCCTCGTCCATGGGCATGGATATATCCGCTCCTTGGGCGCGGGATTGTGTGTGTTTGCAGCAGGTTGATTTATGCGTCGGGCCCGGACAGGAGGCAAAAATAACACAGTCAAGTGCATGGCAAACACTTGGCCCTAGACGCCGTCTCTGTGGCTGTGGCCTTTTTTCCCACTTTTCCTTCTGCCGGTCCCCGATTTTCCCAGGCCTCTCTCTCCTGTGCACTCTGACCCTTCGCCTTCCCGCTACTTGGCCACTACTTGGCTGGCTTTTTGTAATTTTTCACATAGGCAGCCGGGCAAATGCATAAAAAGCCAGACAGCTGAGCATAAAATATTGTTGTTATATGAAAAGCAGCACCGCCACAAAAGGCAACGAGGAGAAGGAAGACTAGGATGCAGCGAAATAAGAAGAAGGCAGAGTTCTAAGACAGTCCGAAGAATTTAATTCCCTTACATTGATAGATTTTTGAAGGAGAACTTAATATTATAATGTTGCACACAATAATGCAATTAATATTTAAGTCACGACTAATCTTAAATTGATAAAAAACTTTGCGTGTATCTGCTACTTGACTAATTCCATTTCCAAGCTATAGCTGCAAATATTTTTGTACTATTTTGTACCATTTTCAAAAGTATTACCTTCTTAGCTTAAAGAAGAGTATTAAAATACACAAGGATGCAAGGAACAGCAGCTGCATTGCTGCAGTCTGCGTCTGTTGCTGTTGCGCTTTGAATGAATGAAAAATGAAGTAAACCCGAACTCGAACCGAACTTACTGAACCCAAGTGAACTGAGTTTGGCAAATGTCGCTTGCCAGCCAGTTAGGCTGCGTTTTGCCACGTCATAAGATGAGGAAAGAAAACCTTGGCACCAAGAAAAAATATCTTTCATATAAATAACAATTTAATTTCAAAAGAATTATCGTTGGTATAATTCTAACAACTTTTGTATTATATAAAAACCATTACAAATTATATTACTTACATGGAAAATATATTATCTTGTAATACAACCCACTAGATTATTTTGTACAGTCTTCAGTACTCCTTACGCAATGTTTAAGTTTCTTTCCAGCATCTTTGGTTGCCATAGAAACTTGCCAACTGGCTGTAAATGTTTGATAAGGAGCATCCATTGATAGAACCGGACAAAAGTTGTTGTGAAACTTTGGCTAAAAAATCCACACACATGTAAAAAGAGAAGGGGTAGGAATAAAAAAAGGGTTTCAGCTTTGCAAGGTGTGTTTGTTCATGTATTCAGGGTTCTCGCTCTCGCTGCATCTGTCAATAATTTCCATGAACTCGGCTCTATTTAGATTTATTCACTTGCCAACGATATACAAGAAATGTGAAGAGAATTTTAATATTTATTACTAAAGGAATTTAAATATTGTTTTGTTGATCTGTAGCTCAGGTTATTCAGGAAAAATATCTCCAATTATTCTGGGATAATGAAAAATCAGCTAAACCACGAAAACTAATATTAGCTCGCAACCGAGCAGCTGCTTGTGGGATGGCAGTATGTCACATCCAAGCGCTAAATTGACACGCGCCACTATTTAAGGGGAAGGTCTGGCCGGGAAAGCGGTGAAATCGGGGGAAATGAGCTCATTGTTATGGCTGCGACTACGACCGGGGCTATACAGCCGACTGCTGACGCTCCAAATGAGCGGCATAACTCAATGAAACGCCATTGTTGGTGCTGTTGGCGCTGCCGCTGATCCAGGCAGCCGTGCACATATTAAATAAGCAATATAAACAGCCCCGCAGCCAAAGGGGCACATGGGGTGCTGTGATGAAAAGGTAAAGCGGGTCAGGTTGGGTGGAAAATCGGGCGGAAAAGCGAGCCGGGCGGCTGCGGGTTTACCGCAACATAAATTATGGCAAACGCTTGGCTGCCTCATCACTCAGGCATCGCGTAGTTTGTTGCGTATTTTATTAGCCGCGTATGCGCGTCGACAGCGACTGGCATAATTTCACAGCAAATAGCTTGAAAAATTTGCATACGCAAATATGTGGGGATTGGGCGTGGGAATGGGAATTGGAATGGGAATGGGTTCCAGTATATCAGGATCCCGAGGCTTGGGCTTGGGCTGAGGAGCTGTGAAGTAATCGTCAAGGCAATGTGCACTGCGCCTAATTGAAACTGTGTGGCTGCTCAAATTGAGACAATTAGAAGCAGCACCGGCAGCAGCAGAGAGTCGAACCGGAAACGGAAATGGAAAGGGAAGGATGTGGTGGAAAAATCATAACCGTAACACAATTAACTTGTTGAAGTGCCTAAACAAATTAATTATGCATTAAACGTAACTATAAGCGACTTTATTTTCATTTTTCTAACGATGAATTTAGATTTGAGAGCACTGAAAATTCTTTAACATAAAATTAGTAATCAAATTAGCAAACATAACCTCTATATACTATATTTTCGTGTGAATTCACAATTATTTCAAGTGCCATACAGACACTAAAAACCAGAACGAAATTTGAGCTTAACAAAGAGTTGCTAGCAAAGTCTTCGTTGTTCTTTCATTCTTATCTTGATTGCCAAGCAGATGCAGAGTTTTCAATTTACATTTCATTTACTGCCTAGCTGCGGTGTGTGTTTGCCTCTTGCAAAGGAAATTAAATAATTGAAAAATAGTGCAAAAATAAATTAAACGTCAAGTCAAGTCAGAGAGAGAAAGGATTGAAGGGGGAAAACTGAGATTTAGGGCGTTGTAAATCTTGGGATAACTGTCAAAAGGCCTGGAAATAAAGCTGGTGGGAGAGTTGAAAAAACTAAAATTAAAGGCAAGGAGTAGCTCTGAACTATAAACAATATTTACGCAGTTCATGGAGTTTTATTACAGGGGTATTTTTAAATAATACTAAGCTAATTAATATAATAAAGTGCAATTGGTAAACAAATTCAGCTTAACTAAACAAAAGACTGTCTAAATCGCACGTTCTTGCTAAGAAATTCTATCAAAATATTGCATATGCTAAGTTCTGACATACACAGAGAATATTTGTGTACTTCAGATATATTTAGTATACTATTTTATTAAGCAATTTCTTTATTGCTTACAAACAACCTCTATAATATAGTAATAATTTATACATTTTACAAATATTTGACTTCAGGTTCTGTCGGTGCACAAAATAAATATTTCTCCACCTGTATTAGTGCGTTGCCAGTCTTCGGTTTTTGTGGCCTTCTCTTGTTCGAAGGACATTAGCATAAAAGCGTTAGTAATACACAGCTGCCGAGAGGCCAACAAGAAACACTTAATGAAGCAATTTTTAGGAGGCTGCAGCAACTGCTGCAGATGCTGCACAAAAAAGCAACAACTTCCTGCTAAAGCCAGAAAGCTCTCAACGTGTGTTGCCCCCGAAGCCGAAGCCCAACCCCCAAAGTCCCCATCGAGAGAGCCCACCTGGAAAGCCCCCTTTGCGTGGGAGCAGCAGACTGTACTGTTTGCTTGTGCAAAAGTGTGTACAGGTGACTTAATCAACATGCAACTCATTTTGTTTTCCATGCAGGTGCATGGACTATGCGGCCACGTGTGTGTTTGCTTAGGCATCAGGGGGCGGCATCGGGCGGCAGGCGGCAGGCGGTGGAGGGACAGGTGCGCAATGGCAGGTATTTAGCTAAAGCTCTGCCTAGTTGCATGTGAAACTGCACGGCAGTGTGGCAGCAACTCGGGTCGCATGTATAAGACACTAAATTGTGTTGATATCAACAATGAGCCCGAAACATTGCTCCTGCACGAGTAAAGGTCCTGAGTGGGTCGGGTCAGGACAAGGACTCGCACTCGGAGGCCTCACAGGATCCGGACGGCAGCCAAGACAAGGATACACTAGCCCAAGTACACCGAAAGAAACGAAGGTATTGATTATATCATTATTAACAAAAAGGAGTTTATATTTATATAGAAAAGAGGTGTTTATAAATTGTTATTATTAGGGTATTTTATCTCTTAAGTAATAATAGTTACCATAGATATTTTTCTATATTTTTCAGTGTTTCCGTTCATATGTTCATACATATGGGAACGTGCTCAAAGCCCGGCTCAGTTGGGCAAATGCATACAAATGGCATCTCCGTCTGCCTTCGGTCCGCGCATAAGTTTTCCTACTAACCTGTCACTAACACCCCATCCCCTAGCACTTTCCCTCAAGCTCACCCTCTCATCCTCGAGAATTTCCCAGCGGTTGCGGAAATTATGCACATGGAAAGTACGGTCTGAGGGAGAAGGTGTGCGTTTACAGCCCTGGCAATAGATACTTTTTGGCTGTGGACAACATATTGATGATGCCCAGCCAGCCAACTTAGTAGTTGACAACCAATTCCCACACTCGCCCCCCAAAAAGCACACATCTTCCAATATAGGGGATGACTCTGGGCGAGTGTATTGGGGAAGGAAGTTGGGGAAATGGCAGGGTAACCAAGTGCAGAAGTCACTTAAAGGTGGCCCTCGTGGGATTTCAGCAAATTGTCGATTGCATTTCGGCAGTAAGTTGGCTTCAATTAATTGAAGCTGGCCAAGAATTTTCCGTGTGTGTCTGTAGGTGTGTAGGTGGTGATTACAGGCAATGAAAAATTATTACGTTTGTTTGGGAACTCTTGAATTTCAACTAAGGCACTGGAAAAGGTTGTGAGAATGAGGTTTAAAAAACTGGGGATATATTTATGTGGATAGTAAAATAACAAACAATAATTACAGATTACATTTACCTAATTCTTTTATGAATTCTTTTTATTATTTCATAAATTTAATTTAATTTAAATTCCGTTTTACAATTGACTTTTTCACTGCTAATATTGTACATATATCCGCTTGCAAAGCCTGATTTTGTTGCCATAAATCCTCTTTTGCCAGGCAATTTGTAGTACCTCGAGCTTTTGACTTTATTTTGCGCCATGGATGGCAGGAACTCCATCAAATAAGCTGGCATATTAGAACAGTGGGAAAATAAAAATAAAGAGAAGAAAAGCGAGTCAACGAGCTACGCTTGGGGTCAAGTGTGACACGGCACATTCTGATTCTGGCTCGTTGCCGGCTGTCTCACCTGTCAGGTGCAACACTTTGGCTATTAGAACGCAAAATTTAACAATGTCCCCTTGCCCATCGCCCCATCACCTGGGGGATCCGATCCCCCCGAATGGCTTCCTTGTGCGAGTGTGTAAGTGTAACGCCACAGGTCATAAATTCAATTTGGCTAACAAACACGTTGCACTCACACAGGCACACATGCCTGGAAAGACAGTTGCAAGTTGGCTGCTGCTGCAACATGTGAAAAGTTGTTTGCCAGAGCAATTTCTCATCCCAGCAAATGGCTGCTGGAGATGTTAGTCTTACTTTTCCACATTCTCGATACCCTGCAACACACGGGGCTTTGGAAAGGGTCTTGT
>JAEIIH010034712.1:0-15199 GCA_018904745.1 Drosophila orosa | reverse complement strand
TTGATCAGGGATATGTTTCACATCCTATAAATAAGTGATTTTATCTACCTTAATGGATGATTCCGCATCATCTTCCAGCATTCATTCGTATAGTACTTTTTTCATATTTAAAGTCCAATAAAAAATATATACTTAGCATGCCAAGTTACAGGCTACTTTATTTATTTTTTCTACTTAAATCCTTTACTTAGGAAATTGAATTCTATGGTGTTGTATAACTAATTGCATTCCTTGAATTTAAAGAATTATAATATATGGCAAATTCTTCATTTTTCACGGTATTACCTTACCAAATCAATTATTGATTAATTTAATAAATTAACAAGATATCAATAAGTTAGCCGGCAAACTTTTGCTATGTCTTGTGAATGGTAACGATTATCCCAGAGTCCTAACTTTGTCTTTGGAAAATCATTAAACACATTTAATGGGTATACAAAGAGCTTTACAGGAAATAGTACATAAAATGCAATATTAAATATTCACTGTTTCAACACACTCCCGTTAGGCTTGGAACATTATTTCTGATAAAATGGCTCGGATTGCAGCAGTAGGTGTGACCAGAACCTCTTGGCCGCAGGGAATCGGGGCAGCTAACCACATGGCAGACCGACGATAGATCCGGTGCATCGGTTGCCCAGCCATTGTTGTACGTCAAAATCACGAATCTGTCGCCTGACAGATGACTAACGATTTTGTAGGTCCATTTTGGAACCGGATTTTTGTGCGGTGCCAGGTAAATCTCAGTCTCCTCCAACTCCAGAACACCAAACGCCCCTGTGCAGACCTTCAGAACATCGTACACTCCGTCGGATAGGAGACGTCCAACCCAATTCTCGACTGTCCTCCAGTTGCCGCGATTGATGATGTAGTGCTGGGGCACGACATTGATGTACTTGTTCGTCTGCTGCAGGTTCCGGGCGAAGGTGTACTGAGCCGCCGGAGTTAGGTGGCCGCGATCGAAGGTGAGACTCCGGGGAGTGGATATATAGGATTGACCTGGCCCCAGGAGAGTCCTAAAGCGATTGTAGACGTTTCTCTGCTGAAAGGATGCTGCATCAGCAGGACTTATGATATTGTCAAGGTCAAAGTGATTCGCCTGGCGATCAGCATCTGGTTTTTAAGGGAAGAGCTCTCATGTTCATATGAAAAGTAGTCAGAAAATCTTACAAAACTCACTTAGGTATGTGGGGTAAACCTTGCCAATGGAGAAATGAGCTGTCACAGTGGCTGCATCGTAGCAGCTTCTATAGATCTCCAGAAAGGTTTCCTGAAACCAAAAGCCCACACGGTACATGGTGTGGGAGCAACTGGGATCGCTGACTGGCTCAACAGAAGCAGCCAAAGGGGCCAAGGAGCAGTTGGTCCTCGGCAGCGGTGGGTTAAGATGACCGCTGGACTTACAGGTGGTACTGAAAACGCCTTCTCCGCCACCGCAAAGCAAATGCAGGTGCTGATGGCTCTTCAACCTATCCGTGAGCAAAAGTTCATAGCGATTGTTGACGATGTGGGCAAAAGTGCGATCGGTCCACGTATTGGCTTTGCTGAGCTGGCAAAAGGTCAAGACATTTGCCACAACTGATAGGGAGATTATTGTTGGGTTTCTTGGAATCTTTGCCATTTTGCATAATTACCTTGGAACAGAAACAGACAAAGCAGGAGCTGGCGAAGCTTGTACATGTTTGGGCTTTGAGGTCGACACTAAAACTAAGGAACGCACCAAGAATTGCCAGCAAAGTGCATTGTGTAATGACTTGTACTGTCGCCTATCTAAATTGCTAAACAGGAAGACAGGTAGTTTGATTCCAAGCCAATGTGTGATTTAATTACATTGCTTTCACGTTGTTTTGATATGTAAATGGTATTACATTTGTATGCGATTTAAATTTGATATAACTTTAAGCTGATGTGATGATTTTCCCTATTAATAATCTATACAATCCTTCAAAGAAATAATAAATACCCAAATCAAGCAGTTTATTTGATATAAAAGATTTTCAAACAAAATTGTTTGAATTCCTTGATAAGGCTTTTAATAACTTTGCTGTTTTTATAGCGAGTATACGCTTTTAATAACTTGACTGTTGTCATAGTACGAGCTAGTGTTTACCAGAGGCAGGATCAATAACTGGAATACACCATGCTATATGACTGACTTCAACAGCTTCGCAAGGGACGTGACCAGCTGCATCCTGGCTCCGACTTCGCCGGAGCTCCGCCGGTCAACGCGACGCAGCACGCCCGCATAAACATGACCTGATTGATGTTGGTTTTAGTTGGCCCTTTATTTGTTATTTCCGCGTTACATTACACTCCCAGTGCCGAGTCCGTCGGGCAGGAGCAGCCGCCTAATGGTCGCCGAGCTGGCACATCCTTAAAGTGGCACTCCGGGTGGCACTCCTGGCTTTAAATGCCGTCCTTGTGCATTCAATTTGTCACATGCCAGGCTGCCGCATATTTGGACGAAATATTTTTGAATGTGTCACAAATTTCGCACAGACGTCGGAAGGGAGGACGATGGCGGCGGGGACGCACACTGGCAAACATGAATTATGCTCATCCACGTGTTATGCATAATGGCTAGCCGACCTTCCGTCGCCATTCCCACAACCTAATATTAATTTGCTGATTTATGAGCGCCAGCCCACAGCGAGGCAACTATAAATTTTAATGAAAATTTAATAAATGCGTCGTCGTCCAGAGTGTTTCTGGCCGGCCTTTGTTGTTGCTCGGCTCGGCTCGGCGGTGGGCGCGTGGAAATTTAAGCAATTACATGATGTGATGGCCAGTGCCGCCATTTTTGCTGTTCTGCGGCTTTAAGATGGGCCCCGGCCCCGATTCAAATTATTTCAGCAATAACCACTCATTAAAAATGTACATAAGTCCTTGGCCAAACACTCGCAGTCGCTGTGGATTAGAGCAGAATGTAGAGTGCAAAACCATCGTCCCCGCAAAAATGAAGCCTCTTCAGAGCGGCCACAGAAACAAACTGACAGGCCAGACCAGGCCAGGCCAGACCAGGCCAGACCAGCCCAGCCCAGACTCACAGGCGGTCGATACAAAATAGTTAAATATTTTATGCCACTGCTATTTTACGCTTGTAAATCACAGTCAGACTCAGAGTCAGAGCGCCAGGCCACAGACAGACAGCCCGCCGGCTGGGGCTCCGGCGGAGGAAAACCGAAAAGTTCGCATCGAAAAGTGAGCAAGCATTACGGTTAAGTCCTGGTCCCGGAATGGGATGCGGTGGCCACGAGCTCCAAATAGTTGAGCTCCACTCGGCCTGCGGTGCCGTCAGGCTTTGCCCACCTGGTCGTGTGTGCATCTCATGGATTCCTGACGCTCAGACCTATTTAATATTAAAATCAAATTCCTCGAGATAAATTTCATTTCGGCCGGCCGAACGTCGACATCTGATAGACAAATATTTGCCGGGTCCAGTCATTTGCAGTGAATAATTTACGGTCGGAGTGCAGCAGACTAGGCAGCCGACAGGACCAATAATAATTGGATAAACGCTTTTAAATGGCATGCAACAAATTAACAATCATAAATTATATTAATTGCATTGCTAGGGGACAGGGACAGGGACAGGGACAGGGATGTAAATAATTGAGTTACAATTTCGGCCTAACCACATGCCAACAAGACAACATGGCATGTGTGTCTCAGGTGTCGAAAGGTACACAATTCAATCTGCATCGAGGAAAAACCTGCCCTTGGCATATCTCAGTGTTGATGCTCATCATGCCGGAATGGACGGAATGAAGTCTATAGCAATTTCTTGTGTTTTTTTTGCCTCTTCTTTGTGATGCCCCCAATCCATGACCTGTTTAAGCAAAACGCCCAAACAATGCAGACAGTACGTAATGGATATCGATATTTTTTAGATAGTTGGGTGGTTGGACGAGGGATGCTCCAGTTCCGGTTTCATCAAAGCAGCTGCCTGACAGTCCTTCGTGCTGGCTTGCAGCGATTTTAACAAACAAATCAATTTATTTGCCAGATTACAATTTACGTGACTCAGATACAAATTGCTTTATTTATTTAGCAGAGCACAATGGATGAAGCAGCGCGGAGGAGGCAGCCCCGAGGTCGCCGGTGAACTGAAACAAAACAAAAACGTTGGCGGGCAAATACATCAATTAGATACACAGAAGCGGACTAATGTAATGACTAATTGAGTTCAGGATATGTTCACATGCAATGCTGGCCTTAGCAGCCCGTTAGGCTGCTGTTTTCACCTAAAACAATAGATTAACCTTTGACATTTCATGGGGAAAAAAACCAAAAATTGTAACAACATTTTGGGAAATTAAGAGCATCACAGAAATAATTTAATAAGTAACACGGATTGCAAGGGAAACTTTAAACAATGCCTGTCAATAATTAATTATGAATTTATCAGTTATGGCAATGAAAAACTATGAAATATATATTTTAAGCTTGAAGAATAATTAATTAAAATTCCACTCCCAGTTCAACTGCATTTCTTTCCGTGCTGATAATACTGAAATCGATATACAAACAAAAACCCAACGCCAACCATCTATGAATTCCAATTCATCAGGCTCAAAACAACAATTAAAAAGTGCCCACCCAGTCAGAATATGGCACAAGTGGGCGTGGGCGAAACACAAAAATAAAGCGGGGAAATCGGCGCTGGATAAATAATGAAAAATAAAGAGAATCGATCTCATTACTTAGCAACGGCCGGGAGCACAAAGCCAGCTGAAGTGGCTGTAAGTTTAATAACAGAAATGCTCAAAACATAAGCCACAAAGGCGGGACTCGCACAGAAATGTCCAGCGAGAGAGCAAACAAAACAAAGTCGGCAAAAACCCCAAAAAGCAGAACTCAATCAGGCATAAAACATTAAAAGCTTCCCAAGTAGCACGAAAGAAATGGCCCGGCAATCTATCGAAAGGAAGAAAAGGACCGAGAACGAGAACGAGGGGGCGGAAAACTGAAGGAGGAGGAAAACTGAAGCCGGGAAAACTGTAGCAAGCAAAACCTTAAGCGGGTGAAAGGGCGGCAGGGCGAAGGAAACGGAAACAGTGCAAGTTAAAGTTTGCAGCAACGGACTCCATCTTTGAATTAGTGAATTTCCGGTAGCAACAACTGCAACTCCGAAGAATGTTTTAATACTGTTCGAGTTTTTTGCGCAATCTCGGTTTAAATGCTACAATTGTAAAGGCCAAAGGGAAAATGCTCCATCCATGTCTCTTGGTCGCTTGTGTGGGCTTCAGTTTTAGTTTTTGTTTGCACAGTTGCAGCATTTTGCTTTTGTTTCTCTGTATTCCTTTTTTTTTCAAAGCAAAGCTTTGCGTTTTCGCTTTGACCGAGATAAGCCACGGATTCCGGAAACCAAATATGGTATCTGGCCGGGACAGAAATGGTTCCAGCCGGGCTAGAGCCCGGGCTGAAAGCCACAGTTGGTTTTCGGCTCGACAACATTAAAGGCAGCCGCAGCAATCAGCAAGCCGGCCGCAAATCGATTAACTTTGGCTTCTTAATTAACATCTTTTGTGGTCCATGGGTCCACTGGTGGACTCCGGGCATGTTGCTTGAATAAATTACGTGCGACAAGCCGCAACATGTTAATCCCACGTCAACACAGCCACCGCCTGCCTCCTCCTCCGCTCATTCCACATGCATGGCCATCGTTCATTTAACTGCTTATCAAGTATGGACGGGGAGGCGGAGTGCCTCGCCCCGTCCTGTCATGTCCTGTGGTCGTCCTCCTGTCACAGTCCATAATAACAATAATAATAATAATACGTAATTCCCGCAGCCCGGCAGCAGCGTGCAATCAACGGATGCGCCTTAATGTATGCAATGATTGATATTACTCCCGGCATCGGTATCGGAATCGGGAGGCCGGGTCACAGTCACAGTCACAGCATGTCCCGAATTAGGCCATGTCGCCGGGCATTAGTTGCCAGATGGATTGCACTGCAAATTGTCTGCCTTAAATAATGCATTAAATTAAATGGCCGACCCCGAGAGCAAACAGCTGCCAGGTAAGAGCAGCAGCTTCTGTGGCAACACGTCACCGAGAAAAATGCGGCAGACAAACAAACCGTAAATGCAACTGCAACCAAAAACCAAACCGAGGCAACCCAAAAGCCGAAACGCACAGGGAAGCCCGCAAATTGCATACAAATGAAGCAATTTGCACTTGAGGCTGCTGCTGCCTTCCAGGCGAAATCAATTTTCAATTAAGAATTGCATATTTTTGTACATTTATAAGGACGTTTCCAAAGGAAGAAAAAGATGGGTCGCTTCACATAAATTATTTAACAAATTTACTTATTACATTTAAGAAGAAGTATGTCCAGTAAAATTATAAAATAAATGCATGTTTCTGAAGGTACATACTTAAAAAATTTTTAATTATTTCGCCAGTTATATAACCACTTAATTCTTACTAGTTTTATGTGACAAACAGACAGAATTTGTATTTGAATTTATCATCTTCCTGAATTAAAAAGTATTGATTCGCAAAATATAATAGCTTTTTAGCAATGTATTTCTCATATTTCTCTGCTACTATTTTCTTGGGTAAACACCATATATAGGTTTTGTATAGACGACAGTGTTTACCCAGGTTTACGCATTTACACATTTCACAATTTGACTCGTGAAGCTGGCGCAAGTTTAATTGGAAAATCAAATTAAATTTCGGGACTTAAGCACATTACGTATACGCCACGTTGCTCGCACATAAAACTTATCCCGCTCGCTGGCTGTCTGTCTGTCGATGGAAGTTAAGGCATTTAAAGGCTCCTCCCAGATACCCGTGCTCGTACTCGTACTCGTACTCGCTCTCGTACTTTTTGCCATCGGCTGTTGCTGCTCTAAAAGCTTTGCCCCATTTGCAACAACAACTAAAAAGCACGAAGAACAACAGTTACAATAATGGCAAACCCAAGAGATAAAAAGATAATATCCATTTGTCTGTTTGTTGGTTGTTTGCCAGCAGCAGCAGCAGCATCGGCAGTAACAACATTTAAGCGGATTTCGGTCCGCTGCCGCTGTCAACTTTTGGCCAGGATCGACCGCTCCGTCCATTTTAATTGATTTGCATGGCGCATTCCGGGGGCCAGATGGTTTTGGTGTGGCTCTGCGGCCGTGCGGCATGGAGCTTAGTTCGGGGAACCCCCTGAATTTGCGATGGCTGCACATTTTCGCTGATTTGCTGAATCCAAATGAGACCCAAAAGTTGAGCGGAGTCGAGTTGAGTTCGGGACATCGGGGACATTGTTTCAAATCGAACTGGGCAGCAGCGATGCATAGCGAGTGCGAGCCCTAATTGGAATGGATCGGCCGGAAGGAATGCTAATGTACGGCATAACTTTGAATAAGGATTGGGCCCGCCGAACAAACACACACATTTGTCATCCGCTGACGTCGAGGCCTTATTATAATGTCATCGTGGTGGGAAAGTGTCAGCCATTAAAACCGAACATCATCATCTATTTGGAACGCTTCAGCTCTTATTATTTCAGCCCCGCTCACCGCCCAGCGTGACAACAAAGCGAACATAAAAATCCACATCGTTAAAAATTTGCGCAACGCAACGACATATTGGCTAAAGTATTTCATCAAATTGAATTCAATCACGTGCCAATGATCAATCGATACTGTCAGCGTAAAGCACAAAGCCATGAATGAAGCGCCCTCTAACTGGATTGGAGCCGTTTTCGTCGTTTTCGTCGTCTTCGGGCTCCTCACTTGCCGCTCTGGCTTGGCTTTCGGCGAATGTTTGCCGGCACGAGTTGATTGAATGACTTTTGACATTAGTGCACAATGTCGTTAATCAAAATGCCTGCGCTGTGGCCCACAACTCAGTCCAAACATCGGAACAGCCGGAATCCAGAATCCAGAATCCTGAATTCCGAATCCGAGACTGGCAGCCTAATGCCTGGCATGTGTCGAATGTCAATGGTTGGGTGTCTGTGCGAGATTCCCAGCCATGCGACCTATGCCGCCGCACCACAACTCTGACCCACATACGCACCTCCACTAATTCAATGAGATGGCCGACACAGACAGGCCGGCATTATGACATGGCAGGGAATTCCATTTAGCGACCTTGAAGTGATTTTTGGCCAGCCAAATGTTTGGGCCACTTCATTGAAATCGCTGCCTGTCTCTGCCTCGGTCTCGGTCCATGTCCTGTCCTATCCTGTCACTGTCTGAGTGTGCGTGCTGCAAAGTTAATTCCGGCACAATAAAAATCTGTTTTATGGCGCCGAGTGTGTGCCTGCTCATTAAGCATCTTCCGCTGGCAAACAGCTGTGAATGTGTGTGTTGGAGGGGGTTAGTAGGGAATTGGGGTGTGGTGGGTATGGGTGTAGGTTTGGGTGTGGGCTTGGGGGCCATAAAGCGCACTCTTATGTAAATGTAGCCAGGCACGAACCAAGGGGTGCTGCTGCTGTTTATTTCCCGCACACAGGCAAAAAATGCTGAGATTTCTAGATTTATAGGAAGAAGTATGCCTTATTTATTGTTGTTTTAGAGAAAATATATACAGACCCGAAGTATGGAAGGAACTTTAACGTAAAGCTTAATACGTGTCATACGTGAAGGATATTAAAAGAATTTATTCATTGATGTTTAATGAATTTGAAGTAAAATTCAATTAAAATCCCTTGTCCATCAGGCTCGAAGGACTAAAATGTGAAGAGAACCAAAATGATGCCTTTAGAAAGATTGATATAACTTCGTGCACTGAACTTTGATAAAATAATGTTCTTTGTTCTGAATATTCCCCTTAAAATGTGATCTCAGATATATTGAAATAAATAGTTATGAAGTGTATAGTCTTATGCAATCAAAAGATGCTCAATAAATAAATAGCTGCAGAGTGAATAGTTTTATGCAAATGAAAGATGCTCATTCTCTCTGTGCACTTTGGTTTGTTTGCTTGGCCTGCTGTCTGCACGTCCTGCGTGGTGCATGCATTTCGTAGTAATTGTGTAAACAACCTCACACACATTCCCCCACAGACTCACCCGGACGGCCATATGCCTGCCCCGCCTCCTTGGAGCCGCTCCTCGCCTTGGGTCCGGGGGCCCTGCTCTGTTGTTGGTACTTCTTAGTCAAACGCATAATTATGTCACGTAAGTTTAGAGCAGTTAACTCTGATGTTGCAATTTAGTAGCAATTCACGCTCAAGTTTGCAAAGAGACTCCACTTCCCTCACTTCCACTTCCACCCTGCGCTCTACTCACTCGCTCGCCCCTCACTGGCAACAACGACCCGCAAGTGGCCTTTGGTGCTTTACGGTTGACAGGCTGCCAGAGCTTGTCGGGCTCTATGTCGTGCGTCCTGGCTGGAGTGTAGAGTTAATATGACAGAGCCTTGTTTGCCGGTCAGCGGTAAGAGCGCTCACACACGCCCCATTGGTCGCCCCACCGACCGACTTTCGCAGCCATTTTAATTGAGCTGAAAATCACTTAACCCACTTGTGGGGGAGAAAGCCAAAAAAGCACAGACCGAAATCGACGGGATAAGTGCAGCGCAGCCAAACAACATCCATTATTGCGGTCATTATGCACCTGCTTGAGGTGAGACAGGGAGCACATGTGTGCGGTGCCAGTGGGTGAGTCCATTTGGTTAGAAAACTGGGCTGAGCGAGCTTCTATTTGCTGTTAATGCATTACGGCACTCGGAAGAACTTCTGGTAGGTAAATCAGAGTGAGATTCCTCCGAGTCCTGGGAGTGCACAGTTGGCCAAGTGAAACTATACACAGGCAGGGATAGCAATCAAGTCATAGAGAAATGACCTTGCTATGTTTTTTTATTTACTAAATATAAAGTCAAGTTACTCAGCTAATAAAATATAAAGCAAATAAAAAAGTATAGTAAAAACAACCTCCTTAAACTCAGACACAGAAGAACAGTGAACATAACTTAAGAAACTATTTGCAAAGATTTTATTCAGTCGTAGTACAAGGACTCTATTAGGACTATTATAAATGTTACACTTACAACTGCAATATATTTAATTTAACTATAGTTTGTTGTTAATTAATATAGTTCACTTTCAGATAATTTTCTTATATTGCCCCAATGTGCACTGGCCATAGAATTTGCCTATTCCGAGCCACTCACCCACTTCCAAGATGCATTTGGGCAAAAAATACAAATATAAAGAAATGGCGAAAACAACAGGAAGCCTAGCTTTTCCGGCAAATGTCTGAATATCAGCATGTAGCACGTTGCTTTGTCCGCCATCTTTTTAGCTGCCTGCAATAAAACATGCTGAAGTATTTTGCATTTATTGCAGCAGTAGCTGAGAGTCCTTTTGTCGTGAATAATTTATGAAAGAGCCGGGGCGAAATAGATGCACATTGTTTAGCCGCCCGGCATTGTCTCAGCCAGCTAGCTAATAGCTCAAATATTCAGCTGCAGCTCAAAGCTTTGTGCCGGCACGAAAAATTGAAAGTTTTCCCTGCCAAACTGCTGCTAATTTCGTCTGGGAGTGCGACTGAAGTACGACCAGATGCGAGTGCTTATCGCGAAAAAGTTGAGACAAGTATTCCATTGTGTCGCTGTGATCTATTTGGAACAACAGTCGAGAACTGCTCGAGCATTTTGGAAGTGGAGTACAAGCCACAGATGGGGGAAAATTTTTGCAAACCGCTTTAGGGCGACGACTCGACTCCAAAGCAAAAGTTTTGGCAACTGTTTGCCAGATTATGCAAGCTATACTCCTTTTTTTTTGCGGATAAAGGCCACTTATGGTGCTCTCTCACACACACAGCCCTGGGCCACGATTCGATGGAAGCAGAAAGTTAACAAGCCACCTCCACTGACTTGGGGAACGACTGACTGACTGACCAAATGTTTTACCACTTTGGCGGGAAGTGCCAATTAAATTGAAAATGCTTGCCAGTCTCCCAATAATTTCGTCAATGAATTATGACAACAAATTGGTAGTTAGCCGGGCAGCGCACGAGCAGCCACCCGCCCAAGAAAAACGACTCGTGGCACATGGCACATAAATTCGGAGCCAAATTATATGGCCAGTGTAAATAGGGGGGCGTGCTGGGGGGCCGAACTGAAATTTATGAGAGCCACTCAACCGAGTTTCAAAGGGTTTTCGGCACAGAAGTTAAACAACTCAGCAGAAGGCAGCAAGTCGAAGTCCTCCTACACAGGACCAAAATAAAGTCAATAACAAATGGCATAACACATGTCAGATTTTCACATCTATAATTGTCTATGATTAGAGAATTAAAATGCTTAATATCGAGTTAATGTTTATTTAAGGCAGTTTTCTCAATGTTTAAGTAACATTTCCCCAGCCTGTGTGCAAAAATTTACATCCCTCTGATCGACTTTTAAAATCATTTCTGCATGTGTACCCGGAACTTGGCCTGGGACTCCGGCTGAGGACTAGGATGTGTGCCACGCCTTTGGGGCGGAAATCCGCAAATGTGCAAGTTAAATATTGAAAAGTATTTGTTGATTGTACGCAGCAAACGAACATTTTATTGTATTCGGCAGCAGTGGCAGTGTGATGTCGATTGAGCCACCCCGAAAGTCGATTGGTATCCGGGAGCAAGAATCTCAAGAGCAGATTACCGAATCGGAGCAATGCCCAGGAGGTGCCGATGCTAAAATGTTCTGCACACACGTGTAGCTGCCACAGGAACAGGAGTGGCCCCCCCAGCCAGTACTGGACAAGGACATCGGACATCGGACCTCGGACTTTGGACACCGAAATGAAGGCCTTTCTGACTCCTAATCGAATTTAAATATTCAAGCGCCGGACCGGACTGAGCCGGGCTCCATGGGAATCTCAAATGGAAAGGCAGATATTTTTGTAATTTAGCCTGCTTGGTGCCGAGGCAGAAGCCGAGATATGCATATGAAAAATACACAAACTGATTGCATTTCATTTGCATCCTGCATCAGTCAGCCGGAGAAGGATGGGGCAGGGACCGATGGGGAGTGTATTCATTTGCATTCGCATTGTTTGCCGCAAGAAAGCTGCTTGCAAATAAATGACAGCGTTTTTGAGCTCAGCTCTCTCTCGCACAAGTTTTGTCAAATGGAAAATATAAATTTGTGCGTGCCATCCAGCTGCGCCTCGAGTAATTTGTCGGATTTGTTTGACATTTGTGTGGCTGCTCGGCAGTATGATTATGTTGACAGTGCCAACTTTGCCGAAAACCCATGTTAGTCTAATGAGAACAGCGAGCAAATGCACTCCCCAATTGCCCAAAGTTGGTCCAGGGAGTTGGCGAGGCAAAGCCAACACCAAAAAATAGTTAAACAGATGTATTAATTCCCTAGGAAATATAAAACCATAAGGCTAGAGACAGCAACTCTTAATTAATAATGTGATTGACCTAGATTCAAATGAAAAATTGAGAAGAATACAATATCTTTAGAGCTCTTATTTCAACCGCAGTTGTGCGTATGCAAAAAGGATTCCGCTTCGATGAAATCAACCAGTAAATCTGCTGAATGAATTTTTAAACGATAAAATAGATTATTCTCCAAACGAAACGAACTGCAACAGCAAGCAAAAGCCTTGCATAATAGTATCAAATTGAAATGCTGGCATTTTAATTGCTTACAAAAAAGATGCTTCATTTTTATGAAAACGTTAAACCGGAATCGATAATTTGGGGGCAACGAAAGGGATTTGCTTTGCCGGAAAATAAAATGCTTGGCCTCAGTGTCCCCCGGGAACCAGTGTCAATGGTCCGCCGCAGTACAAAAGTCTGTGAAAATCACTCCGGAGATGACAGCAGCCGGCCGGCGGGTCGTGGCATGTTGTCTGTCACTCTGACATATTGCACTGGCAGAAGGTATTTTTTAATATGCCAACCCGTTGTGGATCGCACTTGTGCCATCATGACAGATCCCCGGCGAAAAGCCACTTATTAAGGAATCGCTTTACGGGCCAAACTTTGGCCGTTGACAGATCGGGAACAAGCCGGGAACTTCCGCAGTTATCCAACTGCAGTTCAGGGCCAGATAAGCTGCCGGCAAACGGGCAACTTTCATGGCATAATTATCGCTATCTCTTGATTTTAGGGCCACTTAAAAATACCGAGTGAAGGAATCACTTGGCCAATCAAAGCGGATTCAATTCAGCTGCCGGCACATTAAACTATAGAGTGAAACGCGGAATGAAGAGCGATGGTGATGGCTACTACGACGCTCAGATAATCTGATGGCTTTCGTCTCCCGGAGCTTTTTGTGTTTTCGTCGATGGCAATTATCCATTGGCCATTGGCAGCCAGGACACGTGTTTCGATTAAACGATATGCCCGCGGAGCATAAAGTATGCTAAAGTTGTTACGCACCATCGATTGGCCCGCTACATTGTCTGCCGCTCCTGCTGCTGCTCCTGCTGCCTTTGCTGCTTGTGATGGGGCTTTTGGTGAGTACTTTATGGCCACGCGGCGTATGCGCAATATTGCTCACTATATCAATGCTGAAAAAATATTTAGTGCATTCGACAACAACAGAGGCAACAGAGGCACAAATTGCAGGCCATATATATTCCAATTTCGCGAAAGGTAAATATCATGGAAAAAATATACACAATGAACATTGGCGGGTGCAACCGACAATTTACTCCCGACTCGCCGGATTCGTTTCTGTTGCGCCTTTAACGCAGTTTACACAGAGTAACATGGCTGAAGTTTCATTAACTTTGTTCCGTTCATTTCTTGAAAAATACGGCACGGCAACGGCAGACAAGCCGGAAACAACCATCGAAGTTCGCAAGAACAAAAAGCCTTGTCTAACCAATCAACTGTGGCTAACTTTTGGCCACAGAACTTGAATTACAGCACGGACTCTGGTCCCTCTCCCCCTTCACCAATGCGACACGAAGGAGCGGTCCTAGGCCAAGGGAGAGGCCAAGGAGAATGGCTGAGAGCCAAAGCGAATGAAGAAGCAATGGGAAGCTGGGAAAGCTGGGAAAATGGGGAAAAAAATGGTCAACTAGCAGACGACACAAATGAGAAATCAAATAAATACTCAATCGAGCGTAAAGCATTCAAAGCGACAGCGTGCCAAGGAGCGGCAGCAACAAATGGGCCATGCCATGTCGGGTTAAGTCCAGTCGAAGGGGTTAAGTGTGGCCAGCGGGGTTGCGTATACGCCTCGTTGTGCGGCGACTCACCTGGCGCCTTCTGCATTATTTCACACAAACTGGCAAACTGGCAAACTGGCAAACGCATCTACCGCCACCCCGACGCCTATGCAATTGTTTCGCATTTCGCAGCTCGACTTTCCCATTTCCGTTTACGTTTACGTTTACGACACAATACAAAGCATCGCTCGAGTGTTTATAGGAAGTCGAAACTTTCCTCGCTGCAGAACGTGATCGGGGTCTGTAATTTTTAAACAGTCCGCAGCATTTTGCAGAGATTTACGAGCCCGCTAGAAATTAAGCCACTGAACAGCTCGGCAGCAGCTTAACTAGCCCGGGGCAATGGGACACTCAGGACTCGCAGGACTCGCAGGATTCGCAGGACTCGCAGAACTGGCCCGGGGGGTGCTTTAGCTAATTTCCAATAAACAGCTCGCAAGTTTTTTGCGACGCGCGTGCAAAACAGTGTAGAAAATGGCCCAGGAACCAGAACCAGAGCATCCACTTATACACATGCCCCAGTGTGGGTGAGTGAGTGTGCCCTGTGCTCGGTGGCGCGTGTGTTTGCGTGCTTGAAATTCATTTAGAGGATTTATATGAAAGCATTGTCTTGCATATTTAATATAATTTACAATGCCAAATGGCAACTGCGTTGTGCGTTGCCCCGGCTCATCCACCCGGATGCCCAACAGCAGCAGCAGCAAACATGAGGGGAACAATGTGAGGCATGGCATTCAATTTATTATACTAAACGTCAATTTGGTATATCGGCAATCGACTTTGCGTCGGCAAACAGCAAACAGTAAGCAGCTAACCGAGAGTCCTTCTTGCTTTGCTCTGCTTTGCTTGCCATCCGCCATATCGTGTATGCAAATGATCCCGAGACCCTCAGGACACCGTGCAGGGAGAAGGGTATATTAGGCTGTAACGTAATATTTGGAGTAATTTAACGAATGCAGATTGAAAACAAAAATATAAGTAGAAATAGAAAATATCTCTTAACTTTTAAGTAATAGAAATATATATAGAAAATATCTCTTATATATTATGTAAATGTTTTAAGGATTT
>JAEIIH010034710.1:0-32718 GCA_018904745.1 Drosophila orosa | reverse complement strand
CTTTAAAATCCGGAATTTTGCTTCTACTTTTTCCTTATATTATTTTCCTGCTGTTTTCTTTCTCGATTTCCATACACGCCTTTTTGCCTGTCAGCTGTATTTTTCACGTTTGCTTTTCCTTTAAGTATGCAAACAGTTTTTAGAATTTGGGTAGAAAGCCAAGGGGGAAAGCCACCTTGAGAGTCGCCCCGTCGGCAGGACATATGCTCCTTTTTTCATGTGTCGCTTTGCATATTTTAAAGATTCACTTAAAACCGAAAACGACGGGGAACGCGACACGCCCCGATGCCAATAGTTAAGGGGCAAAGTTTTCTGCTGCTCTGGGACTCAGCTCGTTGTCGTTGTCTGAGGGAAAATGAGTGGGAAAAAACATTCACGAAAAATATTTGCTAAAACCCAAAGGCAAATGGAAAAAGTAAAAGAGAATGACGTAGAAATAAATGGAAAAAAGAAAAAGGAAAAGAAATGGCATTTCAGCTCAGAAGTGTTGGCGTTGGTCAGATTATTATTTGACATGTCAATAAGGTTTGCGAACCTTTGACTCCGGCAAGGGTGAAGTTAATACGGAAAAATCAAGTTTCTCAGCAGAAGTTTTAGCTTCCTTTAAGGAAGAATGAGAAAGAAATGAGATCTTTTGAGAAGGTAATAAGGGAGAAACATTTTTTATAAACTATTATAAATTGTTTATAGATAAACTTGAAAGAATTTGTTAGTTTAGTTTAGATTTTTAATTATTGTAGCCTATTGAAAGCTAAAAATATAATATAAGTAAACAACATTTAGCAATCAATTCAAGGAAAATGTTTGAAAAGAGCAACCAGAAGTTTTCATAGTTACTCAATGCTAAATTGAAATTTGAATCTCCATTTTCTGGTACCCTAAACACTCTCCAGCTTTTACCCCCATCTCTTCCCCAAAACTAATCTGCTTATTGTGCCTGGCCTCGGCTTTCAATGACTCCACTTCACACTTTTGCACAGGCAAAAATGTGTAAGGGTGGGCAAGGGGCTGGCAAGTGGAAATCCTACAGTAGTTGCGTGGCCTGTTATCAAATTTTACAGCAAAGAACACACACAGAAGTGGGTTAGCAAATAGCTCCCGGGAAAACCGACAGCTCCTACCATAAGCTGCAAACAACGACAGTCACTCATCCAGCGCCACATGCCGTATACGTAATATTAGATCTGCATGCGAAATGCCATTAATGTCACAGTTATCAGAGCGGAGACAGGCGTTGGCTCCTCTCCCCTTTCCCACACTCCACATTGAATCAGTTCATTCTGTGGTGCGGTCACTGTGAGAGCCTGTGGAAATCTCTGCATTTTATGACAATTTGTCTAGGGACCCCAGCGCAGCCATGAGTCCACTCTTATCGCTCGGACGCACAATGTCCACATGCCAGGTCCAATTCGTAACTGAATTAGGCGGAAACGAGTGTTTGAAGGATACAGAAGTGTTCAACTTTTTCACTGTTCAGATTGGCGTAATAAATCGAAACTGTATTGAAAAATGATGCAACAAACCCTGTATTTTCATCCTAAAAATGCATCTGACTTGTATTTCTTTTGCTTGTTTCATACATCTTACATTTTGTTCATTCACATTTACGTTACAATGCCAGACAGAGGCTCTGTCAAATTGGAAGCCCAACCCGAGACTAACAAGTTTTCATTTCAGATCCACGAAATCCGAGAAAATGTATCCCTCGATGCTGAGCCGTGGAGGCGAAGTGGAAATTGAGCCGTACTATTGCCTGCCCGTGGGTACAAACGGTGTGCTTACCGCTCAAATGGCAGCTGCCATGGCGGCCCAGTCGCAGGCGGCACAAGGCCACCCGGGCGGAGTGGGTGGCGTGGCCTGGAGCCAGCCCACCTCGCCGACGCCCCTCGCCCGCGGCTCCTTCTCTTCAGCCGCAGTGGCAGCCGCCTCGGTGCTCTCGCCCACCCACGGCTCGTCTGCGGTGATGGCTGGTGCAGGTGCAGGTTCAATTGTCGGTCATCGGCTCACATATCCCAAGAAAAATGATGAAGGTAAGTGAAAGGTTCACACTAAAACCAATTTTAATTTGTTTGCCTATTTATTAAATAAGTATTAAGTAAATAAAGTCAAAACAATGAATAATGTAATGTTAAATATAAATAATCTAGTACCAATTCAAGGTAAAATTCCCTTACTAGCAAAATTTAATTTTATCCATTAATAGCTTACTAAAATATTAAATATTTAAATTGCTTACTTCATTTTTGAACACAAATCCTACAAATGTTTGGCCAAGTGCATGCTTCAAATGCAGATTAATGCAACTCGCCCGTTTTGTTTCCACTTCCGTTTCCGTTTCAGTTCACGGCAGTGCCGCCTCTTTGCTGTCCGGAGGCAGCTCCTTGTACGGCAACGCGGAGGAGCGACAGGCACACGAGATCCGGAGGCTGAAGCGCGAGCTGCAGGATGCACGGGACCAGGTGCTCAGTCTGAGCAGCCAGCTGTCGACAAACGTGAGTACTGCGACTGTGAGAGCCTAGTTTAAGTCGGGATAAATTATAAATCGCAGGGTAGCAAGTACTGACAGAAACCTTTCCACCATTCCACGTATGTGAAGTGAGGTAGCAATAAATACATCAAGGATTTTGGCAAAAAATCCAGAGCCAAGGCAGATTTTCTTAAAAATTAAGATGATTTATTTGGTTGTGATTCGTAGAAGGCATTAAATTATTTATTGTTACAAAAAATGAAAAATCATCGTTCCTTGACCAAGTTATCTTAAAATTGATTATTTAAAGTATAATATTTAGGGCATACTATAAAATGGAGCAAAATAATCGTATATATCAACCTTGCAGCTCATCATCCACATGCTGAATTATTCTTGCTTTTGAAAAATAAATAACAAGCAGAAAACAAACAAAATATTCATAATGAAATGTTTATTTTTTTACAAATTCAAATTATTCTCTTGCTTTGTTAGCAGAAGGTAAACTTTTTTACCTCTGTTTATGCCACAACAATCCGCAAAGTATGCTGCAAGATATGTTTAAATGCACTTGTGCCACTGCAACAAGGGCAAGCCGCAAACACAGAATAAGAACTGAAAGGCTTCAAGCAATTAAATTGTACCTGAATTATTTACGGAGGAATAAGGGGAAGTCTTGTGCTCCTAATCTGCCCCACCGCATCTTTTATAGTTCAGCTCCATAGTCTGCATTGTGCCCGACCATTAATTTAAGTGGTTATGCCGCGTTCTTTGGGGCACAATTTATTTCCTCTTCGCAGCTGTGGCAGCATTTGGCGCATTTGCATTGCCTACGTTCAGGGGAGGAATTTAAAAAATGTGGCGACTGCTCCGCACTCCACCGTTTTCCCCAGCAAATTGTGTGCCAAAAGCTTGCCGCTTTGAAGGATTCATTCGCTTCGCTTATCAGGCAGTCAGTCTGCATTCAGCTTTTTAACTTTTCCGCCAAGTTCTTACCCGTCATATGCCTTTCGAGATATTTGATACACAAGGAAAATAAATGTGTATCCTTATTGCTTTATCCAGATGCCATGTCCTTCAGTGTTAACCAGAGGCTTGCTTAAGAAAATATTATCTTTACGAGATGATTTAATCTAGCAATGTCTATATATAGTCGCTCTACTATATCAGTTTCTAAGCTAAACTAGACCCTTGTTTGGACGTCTTAGCTTACTTTTTTTCTTCCAATAACTTCAAACAAAGTTGTCCATTTTCTCTGTGTATGAACACGGAACTTGGACTTGTGTTTGGGTGAGCGCCTTGTCAACGAAAGTCACGCAAAAGCCTGATAAACTTCCGTGGCAGACAAAAGTACTCGACGAGGAAGAGCGCCAGTCTTGCCTACTTTTAGGCGACATTTTTTTCTATGCTCGTGCCTGAAGTTGATTCATTTTGAAATTTACTTGACAACAATTTTCATCACAAAAAAGAAACTTTAAATTGCATTCCACGGGGGAGTCGCTTGAGGAGTCATTGTATGTTTTATGGTTGTCTACATTGTCGAAGGCTGTACAGTGTTTTATGGCCACCCACTCAACCACCATCCACCACCCACACCTTGGCCATCAAATTTATCGGGGCCAGACAGGCAGACAACATAAATCTTTTATATTTTCCTCAATTTTCGCCGCCAGTCGGTCGGTGGGTGTGGGAAGGTCTGCAGGAAAGTGCCAAGGTCAAGGCGTGCGTGTGAATGGCCAAAAATCGACTTGATGGATTCGATAGCAATTTGATGGACCTTAAGCGAGACCTTAAGCTGATGGAAACTTTTACCAATAAGCCCGACCACTTGAGCACTTCTGCAATTGAGAACGAACAACTTTCCGCTGCCCAGCTGCCATAAAAGTGCAAACAATGTGGAGTCTTTGAATATGCCTGCTGGAATCTCCAACAGCTGATATATGGTCTGAAATGCCGGCTCTGGATCTGGGTCTGGCTGGTAAAGTGGATTAGGTGGCTGGGTGTTGGGGAGTGCAGGTAGGAAAATGGGTCGCCTTCGGAATGATTTATCTGCGAGTAGGTTGAGCGAATAGTGCCATGTACCAGCAAATGCTTCTACTCCAAGTACTTGTTTTTGTGAATTTAAGGGGAAGTCCTTCCGGATGGATGTATAAATATATATAAATTATTCAACAGCCTAGTTGGACCGCAAAAATATCGGCTTAGTAGCCACAGTTCATCCTGTTCATTTAAGTCGAATTGAGTCATCTTTAAGTCACGTGTCCCTCATCTGGTTTACTTTACCTAATCAAAATTTACAAGAAACCCACTCTTGAGACCTTACAAGGTGCATATTTCTAGTAAAGCGAACAAATACTTTAGTTTTTAAAACGTCTCTAACGTTATAACTTCCTGACTTTGAGTTACCAAGTTTGGCAGCTTCTTCGTCCTTTGCCCCTCTCAATTTTCTCATTTTTCCAGTACTTATTGTAGATTAAAAACTTTTTAATTGCCCATTGACTTTGATGTCGTTTTCTCTTGGCTTTCCTTGCCATTGTCTCGGGCAAAGTTTTCTGCGTTAATTAAATTTCTGCCACGGGTTATAATGGCAAAAATGCCGATATGTCGGCGCCCACTTCCCCCTGTCTGTCCATCGATCTGTTGATCCGCCCGACTTCCCCTCCCTTGCCCGTCTGCTGGCAGTTATGCCGCATATTATTTGCTATTGGCTCTTTTTTATTACGGGTAGTTTTTTATTGACAGACGCCCGTTGCGGAGCTTCAACGTCATGAAATTTCACTTTGCGGTAGTTGGAAAAACTGAAGCCTCCACACACATTGGCAGCTGGTTCGGTTTTTCACATTTGTTCGAGGAAATCTACTGCTGTCTGACAATGCAGTTTGCGAACTTTTTGAAGAGCTCTCAAGATGAGTGCTCAAGTGTGGGCAGCTCCAACAGAATGGGGTATTTTTTAGTTGCGCCCTTTAATTTGTAAACATTTATTTCAAGGGAAGAGATATTGCTGAATTCGCAAAAATTTGCCTTCCGGAAGTGATGTTTGACTTGTCAGATTTACATAATATTTTACAAAACTGTGTAAGCAAAACATAAATATTTTAATGTTAGTTTAAAGGTTAGTTAAAGGGTGTTCTAATGTTGTATTAATTGTTAGGCAATTCACAATTATACCTTTTATTTGGCTGAACTTTAATAAGTTTTCAATATCTACTGCTTTGAATTCAAACAATCTAAGTAAAATAAGGACTTGTGCGCTATAAATCAGGAGAATTAAATACGTTTCTATGCAATTTTCCTTTTAGCTAAGTCCGAATGACTTTTTAAGAGCTCAGTATGCTTATTTTTTATTTCGAAGTCCATTACCCTTTAATCTCTTTTAAGTTTATCTTTAATCTCGTTCAAATATCTTATTATTATATAAATGTATAAATGCAACCAAGCTCCCCGAGGGACCCTCGGGTGGTTTCTGTGCTTATCAAACTAAGCTTTATGGTAGTTCATAGTTCGCTTCATACAAATGCGCACATAAACCCCAAGCTGCTTATAAAACTTCCAACCTACATCAACTTTAAACAGCTTTCGGCTGAGCCGGACTCCATTCAGTCCGCGCCCCTCGCCACTTTTTCGCTGTAGAAAACCCCAATTGAGCAATCTTATCACTGGCCATAAATATTAAACCTCAACGAAAACATCGAACTACACACGACTCCCGGGACGGAGGGTTAAAGTGAGAGACGCGCCCATTTATCACGCACTCTGAATTGACCCCGGTGACCGGAGGCGTCAGTCCCAGGGAGCAGACTCCGTGCTCGAAAGTGTAATAACATAAAGATCGCGATAGAGCTCCAGCAGCCGCCCCTTAGAACTATTTCCCCTCGACATCCCGCCGATAAGACAAAGAAGCATAACTATAAAGCACTAGAACGATCGCCCCCAGCGTCAAATACACGCGCCAAAAAGGCAGAGCAATCCCAGATGACTGTATCTGGCTGAGTGGGTCTGAGATGGGGCTAGTGGGGCAATGGGAAGGTAGCCCACGCCAAACTCAACAGAAGCAAATGCAGAATGCTCTTTAATTGATTTAGGTTTCGAATCCAACACAGCCACTTGAAGATAAAAGCAGTTTAATGGATAATCCCCACACCAGGAATTATTATTTTTAATATTAAAAAATAGTTTGTTTAGATTTACTTTAAATTGAGCCAAGCTGCAAGAGTGAACAATCAAGTAAATTGTTTAATGGGGGCAACGAAAATTGTTTTGATTGTCTCAAGTACAGGAGTACATCTAGTTCCTTGTGTTTTACCTTAAGTGTTAAATGAAAATGACAACTACTAATAACCATGTTTTTCTCTTTTCGTTTTAGGTAAGTGTAAAATTGCTATTAAATACAAGTGTAAGCTATACTCCAACGTTGGTATGTATAATTTAATTTAAATACTTTCTGAAACCATATTCAAAATAGGATTCATATTAAGCTCTGTATATTTATATATACTTATATTTTAAATGACTTTGACTTATGCTTCCATCAACTGTGCTTATGCCTCTCCCTTCGCACTCAAGCGAGAAATCAATTCTTGGCCGCCATTTACTAATAACCCATTTCGAATAACGAATCAAAGACGATAAGCCCCCCAAAAATTATGCTGGTATCAGCCAAAAGTCGGGTAGTTCCGAAGCCAATAACCCCTCTTCAATCCATCATTTGGTGCCTGCCACCCCAGTAGTCTATTTAAGCAATCCACCCAAAATAAGTGCTCCCAACTTTATGATGTCTCAGTCCTTGGAGCTTGGCCTCCATACAAGAGCATATAGGTACAGACGCATCTTTTTCTCTTTTTTCTTTTTCTTTTTGGCGCCACAAAGTCTTCCGCCAAAAATAAACGACGTCGGGCGTAAGGTTCGGCAGTGTGTCCCCACAGGGCTGTCCTTCACTTTGGCCTTACCGCCACAATCCACAAAACTAAAATTTGCAATTTTTTCCACTTTGTTGTGTCCTCGCCTTGGCTGCCCAGGAAGCTGCGTCTGTAATTTTTTCGCTCACTTGCTCATAGTTCTGCGCACATCTAAATAAGGGGTCGTCGTCGTTGGGGCAGATGACTGTGACAGAGCCCACAAATAAGTACGTTCACTCCGCCGTTGCCGCCACATTGGCGCCCGGCTTCAGTCTGGGACAAATCCTGCAGGATATTTGGGTTCAGGCCACGCCGACGAACAACATCTCCTACAGATTGGCAGAGAACTAAATGAAATGAAATATATTTTAAACTAAAATATTTACCACGATAATTTATAATATTTATATATTTAGTATTACAATATAGAAAGTCCTGTTCCCTAGATGTATTCTGTCTAAAAATATTTATATATGTTTGAAACTTGTTCTGATATTTATTACCTTGCGAATATGTCAACTTCTATACAATCTCTCCCAAAGGACACATAGATCCTTATCCTTAGCTGTAGCTCCCCTGCAAGCCCGAATGACCCAACTTTTGGCGCATCCTCTCGCCTTTTTTCACCCGTCCCGTCAGCGTTTTGTTTTTCCGCCTGGATTCTGTTATTTGTTTTGTCGCCGCCAAGTCGGCGTCATTGCCGCCGCTGCTGCAGCGTCGTTGGCAGAGGTTGCCAAAGGACTTGGCTGTCGAGTGGGTCCTGTTCAGTTTCGCGTTCGAGGTCGAGCTACACGCACAAAAATCCAAATCAAAGTCGGAAATACACGGAGTTTAAGCTGGCAACATGCTGCGTAAACATGTTTCTGATCGCCAGCTCTCTTTCTCTCTCGCAACACTGATCTTGGTGGGGTTAGTTTTAGTTCCTTTCCGTTCCCATTCAGTGTTACTCTCTTGCTAGAGTTGAATGAAATGAACTGAAGGGGGCGCCACCGCGAGTATCTGAGACTTGAGTAAACGGGTGTATCTGCAAGTTTATTTTGTGTTTGAAAATACGAAAAATAATTTAAATGCCGTTTTGCTGTTTTACAAAAATAGAGTTCAATTCGTTATGAAAAAATGTGTGTTTTTTTAAATGCAATATATGAAAATATCGAACCGAAGCAGCAGTGTATCTGCGCTCCGCTCGCAGGGTAGCTCAACTGATCTTGCTCAACATCGACTGGGGTTAGTTGCCGAACTGCCGCTCGACGAGCAGCACACACGATCGAGAGTCGCGCGCGAGTACCCGAGTACCCGAGTGTATCTGCGTATCTAGCGGGTGTATCTGGAGTGCGTGATCGCCGCAGTTCGCTCGCGGCTGTTTACCCAACTGATTACCAAAGTGTTGCGTGAAGTGAAGATCTGTAAGGAATACAGAGAATTACACGAGTAGAAAAGGTTCATTGAGCAGCTTTCCAGAGCTATAAATAAGTTACCAGAGCCCAAAGCCTTGGCGAAACGTGTTTGTGACGTGCAAAAACAAAATACGCGCCGCAGTGAATGAATATATGTATTAGCTCCGAAACCGGTCAGCCAAACACAATTAAAAATATGCCCAACGTTCTGCAACTCTCAGAACTGCTGACACAGAAAGATAACAAAGAGTTCACCTACAAGCGCTTAAATTAACAACCGGGCAACGGAGCTGACAGTTGATAAACAAACAAGTTGCTGCCACAATTAACAACGCGGAAGTGGTGTTCATTGCTAGGGTCTCCCATGACTCGCATCCCATTCCCCTGGAGTCACTCAATGTTCCAGCCGCCAAAAAAATCGCCGGATTACGTTTCGGGCCTCGCGAAAATCCACTCCCCTGTCTCTCTTTTAATTTGTTCTCCATTTTTCCGCCAAAATAGTAGCAAACCATAGGGGTACCATGGAGATTTTCCTCCTAGGTGCCGGGAGATGTGCAACAATGGCACAATCGTTTAATGGAGCGTGTCGAAATGAGTTCAGTTCGGGGCTGCTGGTACATATGCATGCGACGAAAAGGTTGAACACATGCCACTCAAAACCAGGGGAGTTGAAGCAGGGGCGTAGTGACCAAATCAAGCTATATTTGTGTACTACAGGAAATAATTGAATTTAATTTTTAAATTAAATAAATGGTATACCTAATTCTAAATGCAACAATCACTGTCGACCGCAATTAGCGAATAATTTGGAGGGAAAATAAAGTATATGTTTAATTAGAGTATCGCTATAAATAGTTAAGGAACCTTTGCACTCCTCTATAAGTCCATAATATATTTTATCCTTAATAAGATCACATATTTTTTTATTACTTCTACTATTTTGATACAATCTCTTCAACGAACCACCCCCAACAACGCTTACAAGAAATATCACTTTATGATCTTCAGGCCAGACCATTAATCAACCCCCTTTGCTGCATCCATGTCCCATTCAATCGAGCCGAACAGTAGCCTACACACAAATTGCACAAACATGTCAAAGAGGGGGAACCAAAAAAATATAAAGGAATAATAAAATACTTTGTCTGCTGCATTGTGACTTTTTATTAGGTTTTTTTCTCTCTTTCCTGCAGTTGTAGTTACGTAGAGAGAATGTGTTCCCAATGGAAGAGTATGATTGTGTGAATTTGATGGCGGAAAAAGCTTAATGAGTTGGCAAATTTAAAACAAACGAATATCACATACTTTCCATTGATTTTTCGCTAATGACTTCAAAACAAACAAAGGAAAAACCAGCGAATTAGCTGAGACTGTACTGGCACACGCATCGCATCGCTCAGCGTAATCCACATGAAATTCCCGAATCTCCCTCGCATATGGGTTCCCTGTTTCCCGTGACAGCTGTCCCTAATACGAAGAGGTGTCACCCTCCCTCACGAATCCGCGTCTCGTGTTGCGTGTTCCGTGCGTGGAAAGCCATCAATTAAAATTGGGAAAAGGGAATGCAGCATTTCCCACCATTTCCACCCTCCGTGTATCAATTTCCATCTTCCGCTTTGAACTGTTTGTAATAAATTCCTATTGGGATGGCGTTACGGGAATGAGACTCCCTACAAATTACGGCTTCACTTTCAAATCCATAAAAGAACACTAGGTCTTGGCTTCCTTACAAATTTTCAATTGAAAAAATCCTCCAATTATTAATGCAGTTTTCCAACGAACTTTTGCCATCATCCCTGACGAAGATTGATTTTTCAAACTTCGCTCGTTCCAGCTCGTGGAGTGTATAAATTTAGTTGAGAGACTAATCATAATTGGCCATGCCTGAAAATCTGAGGAGTCAGCTCTGTCGGGGTGAAGTATTAGGGGAGGCGAAGGAAAATTAGTTTTTAATTTGTAATTTTTCGCACACCGTCGTCTGGCGTCAACTTTGAAGTTGTTTTTGATTTCTAATAGCCGTTTCTCTTTGAACTGCTCTGGCTCTGGCAGTGGCGCGAGAAAGTGTGAAAATCGGCGAGGGAAAAACTGTGCTCAAGTTTTCCAGTTCAATTAGCCGCCACGGATCGCCGATCGCACAAGTCCATAACAATTTCCGGCCATCGCTCGATGGGCAATCTGAGGCATTCATGTTCGCAGATATCACGAAAGTGTCCTATGATCGGTTGCCTTTCCTGCCTGGGCCCCTGAACAACACACCTGGCTTTCCCGATATGAAGATCGGCAATTTTCCTCACTTTTCCTTGTGATTGACTGTCTGGAAATGGCAGTGTCTACTCCAATTTTGTTGTTTGGCGAGAGCGTTGTGTGGCAGAGGGAATCGATGTCAAGCGCCTTGCAACTCCACCGACTCTGGGTGCCGCCAAACAGTCTGCATCCACCTCTCGTGGGACAGCTGTGTTGGGTGATTTGCATTTCAGTGTGTTTGAAGTAAATGCCATGTAAATATGTGATCAGCCCGACAAACAAATGTACTCGGCACACAAAGCAAGCCCAGAAACACTTCAATCGGGGAAGCAAGCTAAAGGGCAAGTCGAATGTTGTATACCCTTCGGAGGTATAGCAAAACGATGAACGAGAACTGCTTTAAACTATGGAAATGGGGGTTATTTAGGAATATAACATATACAATTAAGGTATTTCCTCTGTTACGTTGCAAACTTTTCCCTAATATTTCAGGCTGTAAAAGTGGGAAAACTACAGGAAGGTTTTTAGAGGGCCCTTAATTAATAGGCGGTCTTTACGAGGCGACCTGCGACCCGCATCGATTGCCTGCTACTGTTCTATCCGTTGGCAGGGCTAATGACCCACAAAATCCCAGATATCGGAACCCGAGGCGCATGTCTGGCATACTTAAGTAGAGTCCCATTGAGGCGCTACCTGTTAATAGGGTCGGCCGGGTGCAAAAGGGTTTAATCTGTTCTGTGGGTTCCTTTCCGCCGATGTTAATTGCCCAACAATGCCTGATTTGATTTAAAGAAAACGCAGAGAAATGATAATTATCAAGACTAAACAAGAAATGATTGTTGAGGGAAAACCATTAAAGCAGGAAAATTGTCATGGGAAAATGAAAACATAAGGAGAGGTGGGAAAATGTTGAGAGAATAGAAAGGCAAATAAAAAAAGGCAAAGAGAAATTTATCAAGCATTTATACATACTCAACACAAATTGTTGGCAATTATGAAAAGCGTTTTTTCGTTCTTGTCGAGCATTACAATTCAGGTTTTAATAGGTTTTATATTTTAAATAAAAATGATTATGTGACTTATCCAGTTTTTACATAAAAGGGAATTAAACATAACATAAGACGATCTCATTTCCAGCAAATGTGTATAACGATTCCACTTATTTCTTGTACCATAATTACATAAATGGTTTTCAAACCTCTCTCATTGAGCAAATTACTGGCTGCCTCTCCGAATGCTTACCCTATCATTGCACCTTTCGTCCTGGCTAATTGGAGCTGCACCTTTGGCAACATGTTGCTGTGGCAGCTGCCACGCGAACAGCAAGCTGCAACCGTCCTTGTGCCTGGCTGACACTCGATAAACAGGCATTATGACCGCCCTTTGTCTACTTTTTGTTGGACAGCGCACGAGGAGTGGCACCTTAAAGGGTGCCAAGAATGCGACGCTGCAATCATTAATCAGCTGGAACTAATATTGTGGCAGCTGCTAGATGCGGCTCGCTCAGCTTCTACATACGTCTAATTGCAGTTGACAAACACTGAAGCCTGAGCGAGCATCAAACTCTGCCTCCACATGCTGCAGATCCACTCCACAATGATTCTCGGAAAGGCCAACTCCGCCTCTCCAACTGCGCTCTTATCTCGGACTTCCATTTAGTGCTTCAGTTTCCACAGAAGGCGCTCCCCCAAGTTCTTGAAAATGTAATTATCATCGTGCCAGAATTATATTCCTCGCGAGGTAGACCAGTTTTTTCTTGGATCAATTTGGTAAATACGATATGATCTCTAGGGTGGACCCAGCCAGGCATAGTTTCCATTTAAGGGAAATTTATGAATTTCCACTGCCGTCACTCTTCCTGTTTTCGTCACTTGATTTACAGAGTCGGCACCCGACTCGTAAGTGTGGGATTTGGGATTATCTGATGGCGTATCTTAAGACATCCATCAATATGTCCGGACTGCGTTAATCGCATAGAAAGCATCTCGGCCACTTCCACTTCACTTTCAAGACAAACAGGAAAATTTGCATACGATCCGAGCACACAAGCAGGAGTTCACTGTGGAATCATTCAAAACCCAAAAGGAAAATGTCTAGAAACCTAATCAAAACGATAGCCCCTTGGAAATCTCTCTCTGGTACACAAATCACGTCAGCAAACAATTTATCAGCGAGCCCTGGTCGGAACGGGCTGAATGCTTAAAGCTAATGAAATGCAATTGGAAATTTATTGGTCTGCATGCTGATAAGGCTCGGCTCGTACCGAATTTCGGGCAGAGACTGGAGAACTGGAGTTCCACTTGGCTTGTCCGTAATTACAATTGCGAGTCGCTGGCTTGGGGAACTGCTCCCTGTTCACATCTGGGTCCATCCACATGACGGACACCAACAATGGGGGTATCTGAAATTATTGTGTAGCCACAAAACAATGACGACAACATTGCATCAGTCTGTCAGTCGGCATTCGAGAGTCGACAGTCGACAGTCGTGTGCATGTTGCATGCAACATTCGCCGCCCTTCTCCCTTGTTGATTATGCTGATGACTTTTCGGGCCCTCTATCCTCAGATTACATCCGAGACCCCTCTCCATTTGCTAATAATAATAATGAAAAAGTTTTTCTCCCTCGTACTTACACTTTTTGGGGAACGGCATGGGGTTAAGGGGTCGAATTTGTTTATGCCTGCCCAACATGCTATCCCATGGACACTGAGGCCAAGGATTTATCTTAAAATGAGACTCATAGTCAATTTATTAAATTCTATTTTTTAGCATAGGAAACCTTATGCAACATTTTATCTTAAGTCTTATAATCCACCTTATAAACAACCCGTTTATTTAATCTCTTGTGTGCTGCCTCAAATCCGATTAAGTTTGCAAACACAAGTGACGCCTTCTCTGGCGGCAGATTGCAGTGTTTCCATCTCTTCAAGTAGACATTATCTCCGCATTGGCGTCATCATTAAGTTTGCTTAGTCGTTTTAGGCACACATTTTCCAGCTCAACATCGATTGAATGAATTTCTGGTTCTGCCACTCATAGAATTGATCTTCGTTATGCATCTTTATTGCAAGCTCAAATGCAACTGCCGCATCTCGCGCCTCAAGTAACTCTTAATGGAATGCATTAGGGCTATATATAAGCCTCTCTGACGCAAAAACTCATTTCCCCACTCGAACGAACAAACGATCCTCTCGAGTTACGTGGCTGTTATGGTGCGCGATGTTGCACAGCCCCACAGACTGTGTGGCAGTAGACAAAGAAGCAGAAACTTAAATTAGCCCCAATTGTTTATAATTGTGCAAAAGTGCTTGGGTTGTTGTCAAGTGCGTCGAGTGAGGAAGTGGAGAACGGCCAGCGATCGTCGTCTACGGTCACTCTTTACTCTTATGATGTGGAAACTTAAGACTTTCAAACCAGTTTAAGGGAAAAACCACCCGCTTTATGAGCGGCGTTTAAGACACATAGCTTATTCCAGACATAAATTCTGTCATTAATAAATATAATAACTCTTTAAGGGAAGGGAACCCCTAGCAGAGGATAGACTTTTCCGTCACTTACACATTAAAAGCTGTCTGACTTGGAAAGCTCTTAAAACTATATATGCTTGCTTTTAACAATTCCAAGAGGACTATAAATGCATAATAGCCTTCATGGCTTAACTAAAAATAAGCCTTCCCTCTTGTTTTCTCACGTCAGGTTTCCGACAACAAAATAAAATACAAAATACTTTTAGTTTTTTTTTAGATCGCGGCCGCTCCCTTACTCAAGACCAAGACAGTTTCTGTTTTCGTTTTTGCATAAATACATAAATTTTATAATTTTACGATCGGAGCTCAGTCGCGGCGATAACCGTTCGTTGATAAGCCCGAGTTAAGCTGAATTTCGGTGGAACAACTTTTGGCAATTCAGGCGCCGCCGCTGTCAACGGAAATATTTGTTCAAACGCTTATTTCTATAAATTTGAAATACGAGCCATAAAACTCATTAATGGCGGGCATGAATTTCGAATTTTGCTTTGAATATTTTTACGATTTCTTGCCGTCACGTTTTGTTACTTAAGCACTCCCCAAATGATCTAATGAGGTGACTTCTTGATCAGCCGAGTGGAGGAGTCCCATAAAAGAGCTCGAATTGAAAGGTTTTCAAGTTTTCGACCCCACACCTGAGAGCCCGTCAAAATTGCCGCCCAAACATAACCCGAGCGAGCCACTTAGATATGCAGTTGACAGCCGCAGTCAGCTTTGTTTTGGCTTTTTGTTCAACCAGTTTTCGTTTAGAATATTTTGGATGTTTTGAGCCTGACACAATTAGCCGACGGGGTTTTTACTCGCGAATTGCGTAGCTGGAAATAATCGATCAATGGAGTGCGGCGATCCCAAAGCCAAAGTCAGAGCTAGAGCTCCAATGTCAGCTGCTTGGCGGACAGCATCATCAGTAAAAATAATCCCCCCTTGGAGCTGCTTTGCTGAACATGTGTTGATCGCCGGCTATATCTTTCGATGCTGAGGGGAATTCACGCTTTAATCGTCAACATTTTATTTTCGCTAATAGTTCGTTTCATTTCCGAAACGCATTAATCAAATACTCGTCCCAGTGAGCTGCTGTCTCTGCAGTGCTGTTTTTAATGTTAGCTGTAGGTACTCACTCTCGAGGCAATTTCCTTTTGCGATTTTAATGGCTGATAAGACAGCATCGGCAGCCTCGCTGTCTAGACTTGGCAGTTGGGCTGCCCACAGGAAAGGCTGAAAGACTCTCTCGAGTCGAGAGTCTCGACTAAGCTCCAGACAGTCTGTGCGACAGACCCTCGCGATAAGTCTGAATGCCTGCCTACCAGGCCGCGCTTTGCATTTCGGCGAAAGTTGTCAATGCTGTCAGAGGTGCGTTACAGATAGGAAAAATATAGGAAAAACGCCTGCGCACCGGGAACCAGGCTCGTCTGGCCCAGGCACTGCCACAGTCGGCCTGAACCCCTGCCATTTAGCCAGCCGCAAAGTTCAATTCAGATATATTTTTTAGCATAACAATAGATACGAAGCGAACTATTAAATGCCAATGCAAGCTGCAATTGCATAAATTTCAGTAGACAATGGCGAAGTTCGAAAAAATGCAAACAATTAGACGCCCACATGACCCACAAAAGTCACATTTCGAAACTGGCAAGCAAAAAAATGCGATGCCCTGTGGGGGCTGAAAGTTATTGAATTTTTGACAAAATTTGATTTATATTCGCTTGATTCGAATTAATTTGCACGAATCGTGTTCGGGTTGATTGAAATTGCTGTCTCTCCTCCCTGAATCTGCAAAGTGTGATCGGTTCTGCAAAAACTAAAAGCCACAGGGTAACTCTTTGTGGGGACTTGTTATATTTTAGCTTGAACCCTGACTGCCGTTGTTTGTGCCGTTGATTGGCTTATCAAACCGAAGATGATGATTCATACTGTCCTATAAATCCTACAAAAAGAGCATTGATTGATTGGATCAATATATTCTTGGAAAACTTTGTCCGAATATGGATTATTTTAGGAAAAAAAGACTACTCGTTGTATATAAAATATGTAACTTACTAGGCCGTTAGAGAAATACTTTTTCACTTAAGTGGAGAAACCTTATAACAGGAACAGAAAATACATTTAAATATTTACGAGATGACCAATAAATCTATTTTTTAACATTGCGATACATGTGCAATAAATTAAGATTGTTTTATATATTAAAACCATTTTCGCTTTCAAAGCCACATGCGCTTATTTGGAAGTATGGAGTAGTTTTTTCCTTTAATTTTGTTCTACAATATAGATATTTTAATTTAAAGTGCGGCATTTGCTTGGTGTACTTTTTTTAGTCCATGTTTTTTTATTATTATTATTTAGACTTTCAAGCTAGACCTGTCCCAACCCCTCCTCAAACGCCTAATGTTACACTCCCTCCTTTAATCTTTCGTAACTGTCGTTCCGACCACTCTGATTGCTGAAGAACGTTAATTTTCGCTGAATTACTTCATCCACATTGAGCAATTTCCAAATGATATACATTCCCGGGCATCGCTACTTCATGTCCACAATTAAAGTTGCTGTTTATTAGAAGCTCCGGGCAGACTCGGCGCGCTGGAGAGGGATGGGTGAGCCGCACACCATGAACTGCAATCAAAACAATTACAGCCAATTCACACCGCGCTAAAAACAACAGCAACTGTCCAGAGTCACAGTTTCCACTCCTCTGCCCCCAACCGGTCACTTCCCAGTCGCAGTCACAGCTGCGGAAAGCTCAGTAGTACAGAAAATCAACAGCAATAAAGTAGAAACATCGAAACGTCGTTCGTATGTTGATGACATTAGAAAATCGTTGTTTATTGCATTTCCTTGTTATTATTGTTGCTGTGGCTAGCTAGCCAGGCGGAGTGAGCCAGCAATCTTTGCTACATGGCCCCACAAGGAACCAGAACTCCTTCGGCTCCGGCGCTCCAAGTGTCAACGAACCGAGGCGACGAGCCAGCCAGTTGACAGCCAGCAAAAGCCACAATGACAGCAGCATTCGATTCGGAGAGACTGCAAGTCGGAATGGGTCTTGGGCCTGGGCTTGGGACATGCTTGTACATAGATATGCCTCAAGTGCCGGTTCGTGTTGCTCCAATGTGTCAGGCAGATGTTAAAATAATGCGAAATATGGCATGACAGTTGCTCGATCGTAGAAATTAGCATATTTTAATATGTCGGTTCAATCTGCTTTCTTAGAAGTATTTTTCTTAATATACTATGGCAATTCTCCTTCCTTATTCTTTGTTCTTAATACATTCCTCAATTGAATCGCATAACAAATAGCTTTTAAATAATTTTCAAGAGGTTCCCAAAATGGTATTGAAACAAAAACGAATATGGCCCTTCATTTTCAACCCACGATGAGCTGTTTCAAGGGCACACAATCCATGTATTGATTTTCTTCAACGTCCCTCACGTGAATTAGATGCTAATTAGGCGTTAATCAGAAAACTTGCCCATAGAAACAAACCAGGTTTGAGGGACAGGCACGAGTGCGACTCCCACTGTGAAGGGGGAATGGGAGTAAGAGTTAAGGGAGTGACCGAGTTCGTTGAACAGCTTCAATTTATGAATCCCGGCTTCAATTAAAAATGATTGATACAGTTTTATCTCTTAAGTCCCAAGGGGCCCTAGCAATGAACAATTAAGTGCGCGTGGTTGATTATAAACGAAAAACCTCCATTTGGATGCCGCAGCAATTAATCAATGTTTGAAGCGAAGGCGAGCTGACATGAAAACGGATGAAATTTAAGGAAAACCAAGAGTCCAACACTCGACGATCATGTCCACAGCCAGTGCCGGCAGTCGTCCGCCTCCCTCGCCAATCTCGGTGCCCATCTACGATGGCTACGCCACGATTCGAGCCCGTGGCCTGACCCGATCCCGCTCCATCAGGGCTGCCGCGGAGACGGAGGCAGCAGCTGGCGCCCAGCCACCTCCGATTATACAAAAGACGCCCAGACGGCAGCGAACAGTTTCCTTAAGAAGCAACTATAGTCTGCCCGGCGGACAGCCGGAGGAGATCTATGCCAGAGCTAAGCCTGTGCGGACTCCCACCATAGGAGACCTGGAACCCATCTATACCAACCCGTCGGGCTTCCGTCCGCTCTCGGATGCCTCCAGCTCCTCCGGGGGCGGCAGCATGCCCTGTGAGTACCAGAACGTTAAGAAGAACTCCCGGTTCTCCTTGGACTCCCTGCAGAGCAGTGCCACTCCCAAGACGCCGGACTACAATACCGCCGGCGAGGAGGAGCCCATTTTCCTGTACACGGCACCAGACAGTCCAAAGCGGAGATCGGACAGTGGAATTCGCGGCTCCTACGACAGCTCCGAACGGGGTTGCTATTCTCCGGTGCCCCGGATGAGTTTCGACATGCAAGAGCGAGACTCTCCCCGCCTAAGGCCACCGACCTTGCGTCACAACTCTGTCGGTCCCACGGTCAATCGGCGTCCATTGACCTTGTCCCTCAGCGAGGCGCCCCGATCGCCCACTGGGCTACCACCGCCAGCTCCAGTCCGGCGGGAGAGTCTGTACGCCAAACCAAAGATATATGCCACGCCCACGAGGCCGCCGACCAGCACACGCCTCAATTTGTACGAGCTGCCCATTGTGCCCCAGCGGAGCAGTAGCGCCGAGCTCCTAGAGAGATCCTTCACCAGCCAGAGCCTGGCCACAATCGACCAGGACGAGATGTTGGTGATGCCCAGTGCCATGCCCATGCTGCCCAGTGCCGTCGACAGGCGCTACCACACGCTGGGCCACATGAGGGTCAAGAGCATGGGCGCAGGTCTGCATCGCAGCCTGGACGTGCCAATGGGTTCCATGATGGACATGGCCACTGGTGGTGGCGGCGGTCACTGGCGACACAAAGGAGGCAACCAGTCAGCTGGCAACATATACGCCTCTGCGGAGGCGGCGGTCAGCGATCTCAACCGAATGGCTCCGGAATACATGGACCCGCTGGACTTTAAAATTGGATGCCAGACCACCTTGCGAAGCAAACCGCTGATTCCTTGGTACGAGCTGGCCATTCGAAGGGATTTCAAGAGGCAGTCCTGTCCGCCGATGAGCGGCTCATCTGTGACAGTGAGCTGTGCGCCGTCCCTGACCTTGGCCACATCGCCGCGCGAGGAGCTTGAACAGGTGAAGTACCATTATGTGATAATAATTTAAAGAATAATTTAAAAGGAAGTTAGTTTAAGATTTAAACTTTAACACAGCCAAGCTACTGAAATCAGTAGTTTCAGTTAGAATTCCATTTAGTATTCAATGTGGTCTCATCCTCTGGTCCACTTCTGAGCGCCTGTCTTGCCATGTCAGACTGTACAAATTCTACTATTCCATGTTGCATCTTCTTCTGTCTGTTATTAAATTCATGTCGTGCTTGTTTGGCTCCCAGTGATGTCTTCACCTGGCATTCCTCATCCGGCTTTGGCATTACGAATGCAGCTCACCCAGTATGGCCGGGCTATGCAGGCCCAGAACATCCACAGCCGCACTTGACCAGCGATTCCTACTCAAGCGGTATCGAATTTCGCAGAGACGAGGACAGAAACCGAGTTCCATTCAGCTGTCAGTCGCCGTTAGATGCGCTCTGCGCTGATTGATTCAATCAAAGTTGCATGAGAGGCCAGGTTGCATTTGTCTCTGCAGAGGCCTTTGGGCCTGCGGCTGCTGCCTGGCATATTAAGTAAACGGGGGCCAGGCCAAGCAAAGTCTCTCCCATGGATTGCAGTTTTGGCTGCACTGGACCCGAGTCCCACAGACATGGCAGGCCCAGCTCCACTAGCAACATCTGTTGTTGCTGATGACCAAAACCGATGACCTGATTTCGCAGAACATGCAATTGATATGTCTGCCAAAGAAAAATGGAGTCTGCTCGGCCGTTGGAATGCCCTGGAGACAGAGAGTAATCGACAACGGTATATCTGATATATATCATCGATAGGGTTTCTGACACCCACACTCGGGAGAAATGAGGTTGCCATGGGCGCATATTTATGTTATTTCTCAGAAGCTTAGTGGTTTCTTTAAGATCGTATTATAATAGGCATCGATATTTATTTAATTTCACAAATTTAACTGTTGTATTTGTATTAATCGGGTGCTAAAAATTATTTTAAATCTCATAAAAAATTAAAAAATTATACATCATAAAAGACAAAACAATATGCACTGAATTTGGTACTTTGAGAATTTTGTTGAATCCTTTTAGACGCAATTTAATAAGATTTTATATTCCTATTAGGATCCCTGATAGTGCCCTTTTTCGTTGAACTATTGGAATTAATAACACCCCCAAAAATCAGCTTAAATTTTGCCTTAACTTAAATACCCGACAAATCGGATAACCCATTCATATCAATCTATGAATTTAAGCAGACCACAAAAACTCAGGCGCTTAAGGCATGAAAAGCAAGAGACTTCGTCGCCAATTGCGGGACCAATCAATGTCAACTTTCAAAACAAATAAAGTTGCCATTATGCCGTGCGCTGAGTACGTTTGTTTTTCTTCGATTTTTCGTTTTGGTTTTTGCTCAGTTTTTATACGCGCGCGCGCGTTTTTTAAAGCGGTTTTAAAGTTTATACCCAGTGCCGCTGGCGAGTTTTTAAGGCGTTTTCCATGTTCATTTCATGTTTATTTATGAGCAGCTCTAACAGCTGCCAGGCCTCGATGGCAGTGGGTAACCTGAGCCGGCCAAGAAGTCAACTGTGGAAAGTGAAATTGTCAGATGGCGTGTGAACAAGCGACAGTTTCAGCAGCACTGGTCTCCGGCTGGTCAAGAGGTGATATCAGAATTTTGATTGGCGAGTCAAATGGACAGGGTTGAGTGCCGGCAGTTGAATGCCTTAATTGATTTAACTCATTCGATTTATGCGTTATGCTTTTATTATTTGTTGGACATTTACATATTCGGCAATTGTCACCTATATGTATTGTAATTATGACGCCGAACTAGACTGTGGCATGATTAATGGGCATTTGATTGCTTGATGGGAATGGGTATTCGTTTAATTGATTAATGTAAATTAAAGACATTTTTTGTGGCCTCGTAAAGTGGTTCAATTAATATCATTACCTGCCATCTATTGGCAGTTAAAAGTTGATGACCAGAAAATATGCGATTGCGTCTTTTTCAAATTTAAGCATTAGTAAAGAACGTTTCAAGGGTTAACTCCCACTCTGTGTCAGTGCTTTTTAACCAGTTCAGCTATACTTGTGCCACTTTTAGGCGCTGCTTCATGCATAGTTAATAAATCTTTTGGCTGACAAAACGCCAACAAATTGGCAACTCGGCTCGGCCTTAAATAACTTGTTGTTTTTATCTATCGGGGATCACTTATTAAAACAGTTGCTCTGTGATAAACGAGATGGCAACTGGCGATTGTGGCGAGTGGCCGAATGCACATGAAATATCTCTATATCTCGCAGATAATAATTGCAGCCGCGGCACTGAGCCAACAAAGAAACTGGTTGACTAACTGACTGACTGACTGGGTGAGTGAGCGAGCGTCTATCTCAATTGGCGGCCTGGCCTGTTGGTTTTTCACAGAGGCTACACGAATGCAACAGTTTCCCCACAAGATTCGCCGCTTCGTTCAATTTGTAATTAAATTATACATACTCGTATTTATTTTTTTCACTATGTGAGGCAGCAAGTTATTCGGAGCTGGGCACGTGTTTTGGACTCCTAGCTTGAACATTTGCTCTGTAGTTTTTGCTGCTTTCCGACCTGTCACAGGTGGCTGAGGCCAAAACCAGTTCTGTGCGAGTAGTTCCTCAGCAGGGTTCCCAAAAGACCAACAGCCGAAACCTCGATGGATGAAAAAAGAACACGAAAACTTGTTTCCGACCGCAAGAAGAGCTGGTAACGGAGGAGGTGCAGACCCCAAGACGTGACCATGATGAAGCTGTTCGGGAAAAGGACGAGTCGCTGTCGTTGTCGACTGCCCCCTCCAATTGCCACACAAACGTAGTGGCCCTTCTCCCCGAGGAAATCAGCGCAACTGGCGGAGTAAACTCGATTCGACTCAAGCCCAGAATCAAAACAAACAACAATGGTCAAACAAAATCGAGCTGGCGAAACCAGAAACCTGAGTCTGAGTCTGGGGCTGGGTCTGAGTCTTCGTGTCTCTTGTTTGATAAGCAAGGCAACAAAGAGGGGAAATGTAAACAAATTCAAAACTTTTAGCTGCCATGTTGATTTGAATGCTCCGCACAAATATTGTGTTATCACAGTCACCGCGCTGCATCTTCGTTGTCTTTGAACGTTGAACGTGCCCCTTGTGGCTTCCGGTCTTGAAATTTAAAGAAATCAATAAAACACGAAAAATAAATCAACGAAAATAAAGGGGAACGAAGGGCACTTGAATGGCCATTGATCGTGTCGCTGTCGCAAGTCATTGTTGTGATTGTCTGGGGAAAATGCGTTCTTGATTAAGAGATTAACTGAAGAGGGCCAAGAACATCCACACAAAGATGTTATTAAGTTATTGGATTATTTTGATGGTGGTTTAGGAAATTATAAAAATATTGAGTCTTTGTTTTATTCTGGAACTACAGTCTTCCCTAAAATAAGTTTTCCAAAGCTGCATTAACATAGCTTGCTTAAATTCATTATCTTTATTAAACTCAATCTAAACTTATAATCTCTTCTAATATATACTTTAAAATCTATACATATTATTTGTAATCTCCCCTCAAAATCCGAATCTTCAACTAATTTTCAAATATCTTTTTCTTTCCATTGCAGGTAAGTTTACATACTGCAAACTCTCCTCTGGGGATTGGCGTTGCGGATTTGCCAATTGGAAAACTTATCTGGGTAACAGTATACATAGCTTTGGAGATTCGCAGAGCGGGAGCGAATCGGCAATTTTACAAATAATGGAGCCAGCAATCTTGATCTTTCACCAGCCACTGGGACAGAGGCTTCCATTCTGGCAGCGGGCAGAGTTGCATTGGCGGCGGATCAAAGACGATTCAGCTGGCCTGTGCGGATAACTCCGTGGGATGGCTGGCCCTTCTCTTTCGGTTCGGCTGTCCAAGATGCTTAATGATGATTTGCTATTTCTCCGCGCTCGCGGCTCCGAGTCCTGTTGCCCATGTCCCTGTCTTTTCAACTTTGCCCAGGCACTTCGATGTGTGAGTTTGTTTGCGCCACAAACAATCAGAAGGGATTAGTTTGTTAATCATTTTATTATGGGGCAGGTCCCAAGATTCGATTGTGCTCGAAATGAAATTATGTTCGGCCGGGCAACGAAAAGCAGAGGCGGATGAGAAATCGAATCGAGATACGAAACTGACGGAGGTATCTGGAATCTCAGGCAGGAAATCAGTCGTGATTAAGGAACACAAAAGTTGGCTTAATTTGAATCGAGTTGCGAGTCGCGAGCCTCTTTGAAAAATATATTTTATTTAGCACACGCTATCTTATCTCCTCTCCCCTGATATAACCAGGCAGTCTTCTCTAATCTTAATCACCTATCAGCTAGCACTTGTGGGTCTTCAGGCAGGGAAAAGTCACATAGGTTACAGCCATCAACTTCCAATCTTCATTAATTTTGCACTATCGCAAGAGTCCATCAACTTGCCAGAAAATATGTCCATAATTCAGCGAGGTCAAAGCCATCAGACCCGGTCGAAGCTTCCGAAGAAATGGAATCCCCCGCTTTGACTGACATTTGACCTTGGACAGCCTTCGTCAATTAGTCATTATCAAAGGGGGGGAGGCCAGTTCGGAGAATGCCATCTGTCATCCTTGGGAAACTTTCACTCTCGAAGGCAGGGGAAATGCATGCTTCAACCATCAAATATTCCAATGCAAATTGCACAAACTCCTCGCTGCCGCATTATAAATCAGGAGACGATGTGACAACTGCTACAGTTGGATTCTGTTATGTAAATTCAACAAATGTCAAGTGCTGCAGTTGCAGCATGTCGCTGCCTCTGCTATTTCGGGGGCATAAATCACTGGAAAGGTCAAAGGGCACACGCCTACGGCATGTTGCTGACACCAACACACATGGTCGCCCGATGCTGCAACAATTGTCAAGTGGGGGCAGCAACAGTCGTCGCTGACGTTGTCGTTGCCGTTGTCGTTGCAGCATGATTTATGCACGACAGCCACAGCAGCGAACATTTTGGGTTGCCCGCCGGGTTTATTGAATTTATCGCCGGACAGGCGACCTATTTACGATAGTTAATCGAAGGCCGCTCGCCTTATCAAGTGGTAGCCACTATCAGTTCCTATCAGCAACCAGCAATTCCACTGTTTAAACGTTATTTTGTTACCTATAATGGGGTTCGGTTGAGAGAGCTGCTTTTGGCTGCCATTGAACTTGAACTTTGTTTGGTGTCTGCAAATTGCCAGCGCGAAATTCAGCAATGCATCACTGGCAACAGCAGCAGTCAAATTAAAGTTGGCCTGGCCTTTTTGTACGCCCTCCCCCTGGTTTCCACTGGTTTCCTTCGCTTTTCCTCCGCCTCTGCTGGCTGCGTGTCGCTCGCAGCTGATGCATAACCGTCTTACGCTCCGGTGCCTTCAACGTGCAAATGAACTGCAAAAACAGCAGCAAAACATCAGAAACAGCAGCAACATCGAGGCTCCCCTCTCTCTGGCCAAAGGAGCCACTATTACAGTTTGCAAATCACTGTTCGCAGGGGTTCTCTGGGGGTGCAGGAGGGTCGTTTCCCTTTTGATGTTCCCTTGTGTCGCACGCCATTTCCCCTCTCGATTTGCAAACTTTTTCATATCGGCGTATCGCTAATGTTGACTTTTTGTTTGTAGCTAAAAGTCCATTAATTACTTTCTCTATTGGTGCAAGGCTTTCCCTAAGGATGGGTCTGGACTCCAGCTAGTTTTCTGAAGGAATTCAACTTAAAGTAGCTAAGGAAATATATTTAGAAATTTATGGAATCAACTACCCAGCGTCAAGTTTAACTAGCATTAGCATTGGCATGCGGCTAGTTAATTTACTGGACGTAGAAGTGACCTCATCGAAGTTATTAGCTACCGGGAAAACACACCCATTTTATTAAGTTGAAAACAAATAGAGGCAAAAAATGATTATACGCCATCATTACTGGTCCCACTCGATTCCCCACTTGCTCTTGGATAAACATCTAGCACGTTTCGCTATTTAATTTGCTTCTCATTAAGGCAGCTTGCGATGGCATGCTTTCGAGATGAAAATCCGTCATCGGTTGCGGAATTCTATATACTTTCGAGTCAAGGCAAAGCTTCATTACTCTGGCCTGCCTCTGACAATAATCACTTGCTTCTCTTTTTATGATATAACCTCAGAAAATGGCTCGATAATGCGCTTTAATTGCCGGGGTCTGTGGTACAACTTATCCTGCAAGTGCCTAACTCCTTCCCGATTGTCACGTTACTCATACGCACTGTAATCAATTTTAATGCCTGCCGCTTACGTGAGCTGGCAGACAAACGAATCAGATCCAATGCAGAGCCCTTCCCCGGATGCGCAAATACGGAGAAAGTTGAAAGGGTTATCATCACCACCACCACCGAGAGGTCTGGGGGTTGTACGTGGTGTTTAATGTGATTTGTCGTGGGTTCTCAGTGTGTGGGTTCATCGCTTGTTGTGATCACGTTTGCAAATTCATAATTTAATTAGTCTGGTGTAGTTAACATTCCCGGCATGTAGCCCAATTGGATGATGATAAAACTGCTAAATTACTCGGGGAAGCTTTTTACGACCAGCAACGGAAAGGCTTGAGCTTGTGCCTCTCCTGCTGCTGCTTTGGGCAATTACATCTTCCGCTCTGAGTCACCAACTTTTCTCAGAGTTTTCTCGTGGCACTCTTCAGCTAGTGCTGCCCTTGGCCATGTTTACCCTGAGTTATGGATTCTCCCATGTTTTGGCAATCATCTTAATGTTCACTTTCTAGATGTTCATATTATATGGATGTATAATTTGGGACAGTAATCCTAGTATTTTCTCCAAGTGCACTTGAGCCCGAGTCAGGGCCAGGAGTTCTGAAAAAGTTCCTAAAACCCGGCTCAGAGCCCGTTGTGCGTCCGTGACTCATGTAGCCATCGCAAGTGGCGAGTGCAACGCCTTGCATGCCAAGCAGCACCTTCGCCTTGGTATGCGCGGCACGAACGAGATGTTCCCAAACGGACGGGACAGCACTATGTGGGGAAGATGATGAACTGCACACAGCACAGACCTGGCCTAACCCCCTCTTACTTATTTTCTCCTCTCTCCCGTTTCAGGCCCATGTGGTCACTGCCTTCGAGCAGTCGCTGTCGAACATGACCAACCGGCTGCAGCAGCTGACGGCGACGGCGGAGCGCAAGGACGGCGAGCTGACGGACATGCGCCAGACCATCGAGCTGCTACGCAAGCAGTCAATCCAGGCGGGCCTGACCACGGCGCACATGCAGAGCATGGGCGTGCAGACGCAGGGTCACAACCAGTGCCAGGGTCAGGGTCAAGCCGGGGACCAGAAGCCACCGCCCTCAGGTGCGCATCGTCCCAGCAATGGCAACGGCAGCGGTGCAGTGGGCCTGGGAATGCAACGCCAACACAGTACGGACTCCATGTGCTCGCTGAACTCCATCAGTTCGGGTTGCTCAGCTGCCCAGGACAAGAACAAGGCCAACAAGAAGAAGGGCTGGCTGAGGAGCAGCTTCACCAAGGCCTTCTCCCGCAACGCCAAGATCTCGAAGACCAGCCGTCATGTGGGCCACCACCACAACCCCAGCCAACAGGATCCGGCTTCGGGAAAACTTCCCCTGCCCAATGGTCATGGAGAGCTCTTGGGCCTGGCCGCCCTGGCCACCCAGCCGGCTCCTCCCCTACCGAAGAGCAGCCAGAGCAGTCCCGCCAAGACACTCACCCTGATAGACAACGCCAAGCCCATTGATGCCATCGAGCAGGAGGATCAGCAGGTGGTCGAGGACCTGAAGAAGCAACTGCGCGAGAAGGATCTCGTCCTGACCGATATCCGCCTGGAGGCCTTGAGCTCGGCTTCCCAGCTGGAGAGCCTCAAGGAAATGATGAACAAGATGCGTTGCGAAATGATGTCGCTGAAGCAGAACAACGAGCGCCTCCAGAAGCTGGTAACAACGCGCTCCCTGGCCGGCTCAGAGGCGAGCTTGGGCCAGGCCATCAGCCCAAATGGATCGGTGGCTGGCAGCTCAGAGGTGTCGCGCCGGTACTCCCTGGCTGATAGCACCAATCGCCCCCCGATGGAGCTGCCCGCTCGTCTCAGCGAGGAGCTTGAAATGGAGGAGGAGTGCTTGCCGCCGGCCCCAGCACCAGAGCCGCCACCACCACCGGCTCCCAATGGCGTCAACGTGGCTCCCCTAAGCCCCAGCACCCACATCGACCTCACCCCGCCGCCACCCGCACTGGAGGCAGCCCCGCTAGCCAGTCCAGTGCACATGCCCAGTGCCACGGAGGAGCTGACCGACGTGTGCGATGGCAAGAAGATCGCCATTGCCTGCTACCTGGGCCAGCCGGATGCGTTTGCAAAGTACTGTGAGGAGCTGCAGGAACTGGACGGCTTCTATGCCAACGGCCACGAGGCGGATGCGCATTCCCAGGGGGAACGCAAGGCGAACTTCGCAGCCGCCAGCTGCAATGAGTTTGTCATTGCCTGCACCTACATCTCCGGCAAGACGACGTGGCAGAACCTGGACTACGTGGTGCGCAAGACCTTCAAGGACTATGTGGCGCGCATCGACCCGGGCACCAATCTGGGCCTGAACACGGACTCGATCACCTCGTACCACCTGGGTGAGGCGAAGCGGGGCCCGGAGATGGGCTTCCCCGAACTGCTGCCCTGCGGCTACATCGTCGGCAGCGTGTGCACCCTGTACATCTGCCTGCAGGGCGTGGGCAGCCTGGCCTTCGACAGCCTCATCCCGCGCAGCATTGTGCACCGATACATCAGCCTGCTCACGGAGCACCGACGCCTGATCCTGTGCGGGCCAAGCGGCACCGGCAAGTCGTACCTGGCTCGCCGACTGGCCGAGTTCTTGGTGGCGCGGGCAGCACGCGGTAACCCCTCAGAGGCCATCGCCACATTCAAGTAAGTCAAGCCAGAATTGTGATATATCTTTACCTAATGCTTATTGTCCTCTCCTTTTCCCAGCGTTGACCACAAATCCTCAAAGGATCTTCGTCAATATCTGGGCCACATTGCCGAGCAGGCGGCCATAGCCAACGGCGCCTCGGAGCTTCCCTCTGTGATCATTCTGGACAACCTACACCACGCCTCGGCTCTGGGCGACGTCTTCTCTTGCCTGCTGAGCGCCGGTCCGGCGAACAAGCTGCCCTGCATCATTGGCACCATGTCGCAGGCCACCTGCAACACAACCAATTTGCAGTTGCACCACAACTTCCGATGGGTAAGTCGCTGGATATTGAAGACTTTATGAAGCTTTTCAGGTATTTAATCAATCTCTTTTTATTGCAGGTCCTTACAGCTAATCACATGGAGCCGGTTAAGGGTTTCCTGGGACGGTTCCTGCGTCGTCGCCTCTTCCAGCTGGAACTGCAGACGCAGCATGCCCAGCCCGAGCTGGCGGCTGTCCTGGCCTGGCTGCCCTCCGTGTGGCAGCACATCAACAGGTTCCTCGAGGTACACAGCTCTAGCGATGTGACCATCGGCCCGCGACTCTTCCTCGCCTGCCCGCTGGATCTGAAGGACTCGCAGGTGTGGTTTACCGACATCTGGAACTACCACCTGTCGCCATACCTTGTGGAAGCGGTGCGCGAGGGTGTGCAGCTGTACGGACGCCGGGGTGGTGCCTGGAACGATCCCTCGGCCTTTATCAGGAACTCCTATCCCTGGCCTTATGGCCCGGACTCGGTGCCCCCACTGCGGCAGATCAATGCCGAGGATGTGGGCCTGGAGGGTGTGGCTCTGACAAACGGCGAGCAGCAGGATCCCTTGGTAGGTTCCTTGAATCCCATCCCATTGAAACATAACTAATAGAGCCTTTTTATCCTAGCTCAACATGCTGATGCGCCTGCAGGAGGCGGCGAACTACTCGGAGGCTCAGGATCAGGAGTCCGACTGCGCCAGTCTGGACTCGAACGTCACGCCCGATAGTTCGGCAGGTGCCGAGTAAAGAGCCCCAAAGACTAACCTCTTCGTACATGCCAAATTTAAAAGGACTAACTTTCGGAACCCACCGCGGGCCGCTCACCTTGCACTTCCCGGACCCACACAAATGGGATTTCTTGCACTACTTTCGCAGCCACTCTCAAAAGAAGTTTCAAGGGGTCACCATTTGCACCACCATCGCCCACGCCATCGCCATCCATCCCAGTTCATTGCTAACCCCTCCCCCTCCTTCCGTAAATAAATTGCACTTTTTAGCGCACTTGTTAAAAATGCAAATTGTCCAGGTCCCAGAAAGTAAAACTGAAGCACTAACCACTTCTAATAAGTAAACGGTCCCGGCGGCGTTCCCGAAATACCCAAAACTCTAGAGAAGAAACCTTAAGTAACATTAAATGTTATTCGGAAAAGAGTAATTACACGTTTTTGTATATAGAACAAAGGAAATCCCATATGCTTAAGTGTGAAGCTGTTCGGCGGCTTCGGTGACTTTTTATACCCTTTATCCTAATCCAGCCCCAGCCCCGGCAGATTATATTGAGAATAACGTATAGTAACCGTAACCCTTACACATAAAACTATTGTAAATGTAGCCGTAAGTTTTTGCTACTACCAATTTACAAGATGTATATTCGATGGAAAAAGCTTTCACTTTAGTTTAATTATTTGCGTAATCATCATTAAATATTGTTACAAACATATGTCGTATTTATAAACCCAATGAAGCAAGTACCATTTAAATATTTATTATGCCAAGCCGCGCTTAAACACAGGAATATGGGAACGTATATACGTAATGCTCCCCTACCTTGAGATAATAGCTAAATTAACGCCCATCCCCATCAGAATATTAACAACTACATACACTACCAATGCGAGCAGTAAAACTATAGGATACGATTTAACGAACGCGTGTCTCTGTCTAATTTAAATGTGTGCATTTATGGATTATGACATCAAATCAAAATAAATTAAATATCAAACTCAATTGGTTCGTTTTCTTCCATTAAATCAAGTGTACTTTTTTTTTAACTTGGGTGAGGTAAAACATTTTTTCTAAAAGTTAACAAAGTAGTTTATGATTGTTTATTCAAATGAATTATGGAAATTAGGTCTAAGCCAGTGTGACCTCTGCCTCTCCCGGGTGCCGCCCAGTACCAATGTGGTGCTGTGCCATCATGATGCTGGGGTACAGGGAGGCGAAATCGAGCGTGGAAATGCAATCCTCTTGGGTTCAATCACAGTGGCTCTACTGCGTCCCGCGAGGAGGTAATGAAGCCCTTGTTCTCTTGGTGCAGCAACTCAGCACCTTGATCTGCTGGCCTTGAGTGAGCAGCGACTCCAGTGGCGGTACACCCGTCACCCTGGCCATTTCCATGTAGTTCACGATGGCCATCAAGGCATCTGTATTAATACTGTGGTGCATCCCCCTGCTCCTACAGAAAGGCTTACAGCGTTTAGGGTGTACGAGCAGAGTTTGTAGTCGCGCAGCAGGACAAACATCGAAACACCGCTCCTTGATCACCGACCGTATGTTTTTTATTCGGCAAGGCAGATGGGCCGCGGCAAAGCAATGAGATGAAGACGGCGACTGCGGGTGAAACGCTCTGCAGGATCAGGGAAAACTCTTCATTACTTGATTTCGCACCCAGATAATGCTGCTGAAGCATCCTCGCCAGTAGTCCACATCTTAAACAGCGGAGATAAATATTAATAAGCAATAAATACAATTAAATTACATTTTTTAAACGAAAATAAACCAAGCTTGGTTTGAATTACCAACCGAAATAAGCTTATCGACGAATATGAAAGAGAAGACGGGAGAGGACCACCACAATCCCTCCAAGCTGAGTCCCAGCAAGGGAATTCCCGATGAGAAAAAGTAGACAAAGAATCAGCATCACGATGGACACGCTGACAAATCTTCTCTTGACCGGATGATCCTGATTATTTGCTGTTCCAAATATACTTCCCACGTAGAGCACGAAGCAGCTCATTTTGCAGGACATCTTGGTCCGCTGGCTGTGGGAGTCCCGATCTTTCCGACTTCCACTTATGTTGGACATCAACGCGAGTCATTGCATGGGCCGAAAAGAAGATTTAAATTCTGGTTCAATAATAAATTCAGATCTTTCGCACGAAGATTCGTGACTTTGGTGCAGATCATTCTGCTGAAAAGAGAAAGTACATTGTTGTTATTAAGCTTACCAGTAACCTCGTTCATATCCTACATACGATACTTACATACAAATCGAAATGATTTTTCATCTTTACTGTGTATATTTCTTAAAATAATAAGATTTGTCTGCGTTCTCACTGGATCATGTTTGTAAATTATTTTATTAAATCGTTAAAAAACTCTCCCTTTCTGTAGTAATGTTATTTAATCATATCATTTGGCGGTAAAAAATAACTCCCTAAAGAAGACCCCAAAATTTGGAGAGTTATTTAGTTAATCGCACGATTTTGTAAAATACATTTTTCAATTCATAATAATGTGTTTTAGATTTTACTCTACCAAAAATCCTTATTTTCACCTGCATTAGATTGAACCAATTTTTTAAAATTATGTATTTATTTAATCTATCTTGAAACAATACTTTTGGTCAGCTGTACACCTGCAGTAGTACCTAAGAACAAATGCTGATAAGAATATTAAATGTAAATTATTGATCAAGATCTAGCCAAATAAAAACAACGAAATACGCCAAATTGTTTAAATATGAATATATTGAGAAATATGTCTATTACAAACGACATGAAAAGTATGATGGAAAACATGTTGCGTGCGAATGATTAAATTTATATAAAATAAACTATGCTATATTTCTGATGGAAAATAAAAGCATATGTGCCTTCTTTTCATCTTTTTGCCAAATCCTTCGCAATGCTTTTCTTTAAAGCACTTCCAATTGAAAGGGAAAATTTAAATAAAGGTGTCAAAAAATTCGCTTGGGTTTTTTTAAATATTTGGAATAGAAATAAAATAATATTAAGTTAAAAATGAAGATCTACAACAGTTCCCAGTCGCCTTAAAAGAACATCAATAATGCACCTGGACAAGGCACTCGGCTGG
>JAEIIH010034707.1:0-15752 GCA_018904745.1 Drosophila orosa | reverse complement strand
TGAATTAGTTCTAATACCGACCATTAAACAGTCAACAAATAAAACTAAACAAATCTTCAGGTGTTTTCTCACTTTTGAATGGATAATTTCTGACATTGTCAAAAAATGTTCTTGACTTGGGCTCAAACGGACCTCGGTTTCAGAGCAACAAGTCAAATTTCTATAGTTTGGTTTCTCATAGCCGGGCTCAAAGGTTATTTTTTGAGTCGAAAGATGCCCAACAGGGACACTGGGTTCCTGTTAATATTAGCTTTCACATTGACGCCTAGGAAAACTTGCAGGGAATTTATCTGTCTGGGAAAATTTAACATGTAGACGAGAAATCGTCCCTTAATGTAATCGAGTGTGCGTTATTATTAAATGTCAATTATGAAACTAATTAAGTAAATTTAAACCTCTTATATCTTATGACAAAAGCTGTTTATAAGGCAGTATCGGATCATGATTGCCCGCCGACTCCAACATCTCAAGTTTTGGAAATATTTCGGCTTAGCTTTAATTTTCAGTTGTAGATCCCCATCTTTTACGGGGCTTGGGGAAGATAAGCTTATGAATCATGCGCTTTCGGGCTCAAAGATTTTTGTGGTTCCAGTAATGGGATACTTTTTTTCAGTTCTTAAGAATCCTTAATGTGGCCCTCGACACCGGAAATCCGTCTCCTCTCCGCAAGAAGAAACATCAATCCTGCCTTGTTTACTTTTAAGATTTGACTACTTTCAAAATTGATTGCCCGCCAAAAGTCAGCTATTGACCAATATAATCCGACTAAAGTTATTTTTTTTGTTGTACCGCACGTTTTTTTAAATAAATACTTTAATAATAAATAATGTGTTTAAGATTTTATTTTATTCAAAATCATCATTTTCGCCTGCATCGCTTAGATTGAACCAATTTCTTAACTTACAATTTGAAAACTATTACAATTTGTTTTACTTATATTTTTTGAAATAATTTTTATAATTACAAAATAATGCCCAAATTTTGGGGAAATATTTCATTTTATATTTTGCTACTTTTTTTAGGGGAGTTCTTTTATTTTTAAATTTGGGGACTTATTTCGTTTTATTTTTTCTTATTTTTTTCATAGCGCCTCGTAAAAACCGAGACAATTTGAATTTCACAAATTCAAAAATTCCCGCAATTTATAGGATAAATATATTAGATTGATCCGATATCGAATTAAAAATATAAAAACTATAACAGTATCGATACATCAAAAACTATTCCGATAGATATTTGGTGTGGAGAAAAAAATCGATAAGCGAATATATTTGTTAGCCCTGGTCGCGGCTGTCTAGATTTTGTAAAATTCGCATCAACAGGTGTTGATTAATTGGATAAATACCTCAAGATGGGTGACGTTACAGGACTCAGCAATGCCGAAGCCGATGAGCTGTGCAAAAAGCCGGAGGCGGCCACCAAGGCAAGTCCCTGGAACCGGTAGTTATATCCACCTAAGAATGGAAACTAACACGCCGTCTTTTCAGGACTTTCTGTTCCAGCAAACGATGTACCGCATCAAGGATCCGCGCCGGTCGCTGCCCTTCTACACGGGGGTCCTGGGGATGACCTTGCTGGTGAAACTGGACTTCCCGGAGGCCAAGTTCTCCCTGTACTTTATGGGGTAAGGTTAAGTGGCTGCGGCTTATCTAAGTACATGTGTATTGGCCGGCGATAACAATTGCTTTGCTACCCCCCCCTTAGTTACGAGAACGCCGCCGATGTGCCCAAGGATCCCAAGGAGCGACGCAGCTGGGCGATGAGCCGCAAGGCCACGGTTGAACTGACTCAGTAAGTGCATACTTCCGATTTTAATATTCCCAGCCAGGCTTCCATTACGTGCAAGTGTTCACTAATCAGAATTAGCATATACACTTGAAACATGTGCAAATATTATAATATAGAAGTTTCAAATAAAGTGCATCTCTTAAATACAATATTGCTAAGTTCAGGAAGATCCAGATGTCTTTTCGGCTAAATTTCGCTTGTATATTATAAGAACCGCCTTATATTCTTAGAGGAAATATATATACAATTTTGCATTTTAAGTCGACAGTTAAACAACTTTAATTATAGATTTAAACCTAGTACTACTACTTACTTTGTTTTCTTTCGGGAATGGAAAACATTCACTTAATATTTTGTATTTTTCTGTTAGCAACTGGGGAACTGAAAGCGACCCAGATCAGAGCTACCACACCGGCAATAACGACCCTCGTGGCTTTGGACATATTGGACTCATGGTTCCCGATGTCTATGCCGCCTGTCAGCGGTAAGAAATGTCTCCTTGTAATTGCATTTATCCATAATCAACCCGATCCAAATTACAGTTTCCAGGAGCTTGGCGTCGACTTCGTTAAGAAGCCCGATGACGGTCGTATGAAGGGCTTGGCCTTCATTAAGGATCCCGACGGTTACTGGATTGAGATCTTCAACGCCCACTCTGTGTAGAGACCAGTGCTCGCTGGCAGTGATTTTTTTATTTTTTATTACACGTGTATCCGTCACTGTTCCTTAATTGCCTGCGACACTTCTGAGCTGTAGAGTGGAATCTCCAAGGGAGTCGATAAAATAAATAAGAAAGAGAATGTCCAACAATGGCGGTGTCCTTATTCTCACACATAGACATGTCGCAGCTGCTGCTGCTGCAGCTGTCAACTCTGTCCCCAAAATAATTGTCTCCTGTGTCCTTACCGGCTTGGTATTTTCACACGCTAATTATTATTTACACCGCGGGCAGCCAGGCACGTTTTTGATAAGTAAATGTGTTACCCACTCGGACCGGAAGTGGGGTGTTTGCCCAGACGGACTGCGAATGTCCCGCCGCCAGAGGGGTGGGTGCTGGCTGGTGACTAGCCACTAATAATAGTCAAATATGGGAGCGTATTATTTGTTTGGTATCGAATGTGGAATTTCGCAATTTAAGTTGGTGCATTCGGCCACTCGAGAACAGTTCCTGTCAGTAGTTTGTCCTGTCAACGCCAAGATGGAAATTTCGGAGCCCAGCATCGGCATTTTCTACATCAGCAAAGTGTTGGCTCTGGCCCCGTATGTCGCCAGTCGGAACTCTAAGAGCCAGATGGAAATCCGCCGCAGTTGGATATTCACCATCTATTCGGCCACCTTGACAGTGGTGATGGGTGAGTGCGGGTGGGAAATCCTCAGTCGAATTGATAGCTATTCAAATGCCTCTAGTTTGCCTCACCTATCGGGGGCTGCTGTTCGATGCAAACTCGGAAATACCTGTCCGGTAAGTACTCTGCCTTCCTTCTTGTAAATATGTTTACTTATTCTGGTTCTGCGTAGTCTCTTTTACTAATCTGTTTGTCGTTTTTGTCCCACCTGCAAAGGATGTCAAAATAATAGCACAACCTCTAACTAAGCTCTTACTAAGCTCATACTAAGCTGTCACGGAATAAGATTGTCTGTCAGGCTTCGTTCCATTTTTTATTTAAAGTTTATACATTCATTTATTTATCGTCAATCGGTTATCATTTATACCAGCGAAGGGCACGCCGTGGCTCAATTTGCTCACGCTGCTCAAACCGTTATCTTTTTTCGGTACCAGCTGGCTGCTTAAACCGTTAGATCTGGTGCCCTTCACCAAACTCTATTTTCTGAGTCCGTTTGCGAATATTTTGCAAGACTTTCGTTGTTGTTTCTAAGTGGTATTTAATTTTTAGTTTTACTGTCTTTTTTTCCACTGGGTGGTTGGGACAAGTGCATTAGAAATTCCCAAGTCAGCATTTTGTGAAATATAAGTATGAATATAGACGCACAAATGTTAAAAGCTGATCATTGTCGAAGTTACTGGAGAGCTGGAGAGATTTACTTACAAATATTAATTCAAGTCGATTATTAAGACCTCGGATTAGGAAAAACTGTATAATAGTATGCTTTAGCTAAAGGAAGCAAGCTTATGTACTCATTGCCCATTAAATACTTATCTCGACCGGCCAATCTCCTATCAACGTTGACAGGCAATGCTATTGTTATGACACTACTGTGTGTATACTTACCTATCTCAATCTTTTTCTATCTAATTATCACCTTTGCTCCCTTCCAAACACATTTGATCTCTTGCCCAATTAATTGCTCAAACCAACTGCAAAACAACCGACCAACAAATCAAAAGTGCATCTTTTAGAATGAAATCGGCTACGTCGAAGGTGGTAACGGCCCTGGATGTGTCTGTAGTGGTTATGGCCATCGTATCCGGTGTTTACTGTGGCCTCTTCAGCCTAAACGACACCCTGGAGCTGAATGCACGCCTCACCAAGGTGATGTCATGGTCATAGTTATAGGGAGGCCTCGTCCTGTGATTCACAAAATTGTATCCTCAGATCGACAACACGTTGAATGCCTACAATAACTTCAGGAGGGATCGATTGCGAGCCTTAGTCATGGCTGCAGTCTCCCTGGCGGCCATATCTCTGTTGGTCGGCATGGATGTGGGAACCTGGATGCGCATTGCCCAGGACATGAACCATGCGCAGTCGGATACGGGTAATTTGAATTTAATTTAAATAAATACTAATCAATTTTAATTTTTATTATCCATATTGCTCGACTTTTTCGGACAGAGCTCAATGTACACTGGTACATACCCTTTTATGGCCTCTACTTCATCCTCACGGGCCTGCAAATCAACTTTGCGAATACCGCCTATGGCCTGGGCAGGCGCTTTGCACGTTTGAACCGAATGCTTGCCAGCAGCTTCCTGGGGGGTAAGTGGATTCCAATACACTTTTATTTCCCACGCTTACTTAACAATGACCCACAGAGCACAAGGAAAGCAGTTCATCCCAGCCGCTTAAGGTAAACACTGTAAAGACCATCAGCATGAAACCTCTGGCGATGCCTTCGGCGCTGCATGCTAGTCTGACCAAGCTCAACAGCGAGACCCTGCCCAGCGAGTCAACAGGTGACAGTCGCAGTCTTATCCTCAACGTGGAGTTACTCAAACTGGTCCCTTTTCCAGCCAAGAACAAGGGGCTGCTGCTCAAGGCCATGGCCGACAGTCACGAGTCGCTCGGCAAGTGTGTCCTGCTCCTGTCCAAGTAGGATGTGCCACTCCGCTCGCTTGCCACTGCTAGCTAATCTATCCATTTATAGTTCCTTTGGCGTTGCGGTGCTCTTCATCCTCGTGTCCTGCCTCCTGCATCTGGTGGCCACCGCCTATTTCCTGTTCCTGGAGTTGCTCAGTAAGCGGGACAACGGCTACCTTTGGGTGCAGATGCTCTGGATATGCTTTCACTTTCTCCGCCTGCTCATGGTGGTGGAGCCGTGCCACCTGGCTGCCCGAGAGTCGCGCAAGACCATACAGATCGTGTGCGAGATCGAGAGGAAGGTTCACGAGCCGATACTGGCCGAGGCGGTGAAGAAGTTCTGGCAGCAGTTGTTGGTGGTAGATGCCGATTTCTCCGCCTGCGGCCTGTGCCGCATCAATCGCACTATTCTGACATCGGTAAGGTCACATAAAGCTTATCCTTGCCCTCAAATCCAACATTCCTTAATCTTTCAGTTCGCCTCGACCATAGCCACCTATCTGGTCATACTTATTCAGTTCCAAAGGACCAACGGCTGAGATAATACCCATTTATTATACAAAAAGTGGTTTCATTTATTAACACTATTCACTAAACGGAGCTTTTGGATATTAATGATCTGGTTAAGAGTCTGTTCTGCGCTTACGTTTAAATTTAGCAAACAATAAAAAGCGAAACGATGCCTTCTCTATTATTTCTGTATTCGGTTTCATCAGAACGACGAAAATTCACACAAACTTATATCCATTGTCCCCTCCCAATCGAGCTTACACTTAGAGCCATAGTCCGTCAAGCAACTTAGAAGCCCTTCTGGTATTGCTTGGTCTCCATACGCTGCTGCAGCAGCTCCAGTTGGCGCTTCGCCTCGCACTGCGGAAAGTTGTTCAGGTCGTAGTATTGTGGGGCCAGACTGAGCAACCATTCAGCTGAGGGGGAAAGCACACGCAGTTAGAGAGTGTTTAAGTCCATATGAGAAAGAGTACTCACGCTTCACATCCGTCACCGTTCGAATGTAGTTCTTGGTCGTCAGGACAAACTCGTTGTAGATGACCCAGTCGGGCTTGTGATCCAGACACGTCGAAGGGTGCAGCTGCACGTTCTGGTTGTCCTTGATGGTCAGGTAGTGGCCGGTGCGCTCCAGGTGGGCTACCTGCATGAAGAAGCCTTGGACGAGGGCCTTGCGTATGTTCACATAGTAGTCCTTTGAGGTGAACTCGGTGCTGGTGCGTCGGAGGTTAAATCTGTCCATGATCCTGGCCAGCTGCTGGCGCACATTGTCTGCGCTCTTCAGCGACCGAAAGTTGATAAAGTTCTCGTAGCACCAGTTGGGATCCTCGCTGCCTGTAATTTCAGGTTATTATATCTTTGTTGTCATACCTTTGTCTCTACTCACTCTGCTTGAAGGCGTGATAGACATTCAGCAAGGTTAGGTGATCCCCGTCAATGTGAGCGAACCGCATTTTGGCCTCGTCGGCTGCCTTCTTGGCCTCGTTGGGACGAACGAAGCATTGTGGCACTTTGGCACGTTTGAATTGGTTTGGTTTTCGATTAAGCGCAAGTTCAAAACAGTTTTTTTTACATAAACAATTAGATTGTGCTTACTTTTCGTCAGCTAGGCAATCTAGAGGCTTAATTCAAAGTTTGGTTGCATTTGTGAGTTGCAAGTGCGTTGCGATTGTCTTGGAGGAATGTGTGTGTGAATTTAAGGGTTTGCAAAGACTTTGCCCCCCCATCATTCCATTCGAATGATGGCCGAAAGACTGATGGGCATTGTGACGCATGTGCAACTTTGCTTTTCGAGATAAATGCAAAGAACAAATAAATTGAATAAACTTTTTTCTTTGCATTGGTTTTACTTAAGAAATTACTGAGGTATATCTGTTCAATTATTGTTCAATTTTCAATTTAATTGGGTAACTCAATTCACGGCTGCTACTTGTAAAGTGCTAATAAATTTAGAAGATTAACTTTAATGTAAACCAGTGGTAGCAAGTCAGTTTCTGGCAGTGTAAGTTACATTTTAGATAGCTCGGAAACGAGTCACTTGCGAGCCTTTGCTGATATCATTAGCTAGCAAAATTTAATAAATTTATCACAAACCGGCTTAGAAATGTGTTGAATCTGAACTAAATGCTCTTTTCGGAGTCCGTTTGTGATCATTTAGTGAGAATCCAAGCAATGCTGATGGATTTAAAACATTCCCTAATGCGTTTACGAACATTTTGCGTTAGTTTTGTTTTACTATTACCTTTATGTCCTCTAGAAGGAAGTATAACATAGAAAAACTGACTGAAAATAGCTTATTAACATGAAAAAGAGCTACTTTTAACCACAAAAATGTGATCATTTGTACTCAATATTCATGACTTATTGAACGCTTATGTAGCAACCGCGAATAATAATAGCTTTCTGTAAATTCAAAGGAAAGCAATCAATACCCGAAAAGGTAACGAGTTCATTGCTTTCCCTGATTCCTCAACTTAAGGACGAGTTTTTATGTGATTTGCTTTGGTTTCTCACCCGACAGCATGGCCGTTATGGAAAGGATCTCGTTCGAGCAGTTGTGCTGGCAGCTGGCAATCAGCATCTTGGCCAACTGCGGATCCAAAGGGAACTCGGACATAACGGCGCCGAGGTCCGTCAGATTGCCGTCATCGTCCAGGGCAGCCAGATAGTTGAGCAACTCCAAGGCTCGCATCAGAGTCTCGGGAGCCGGAGGATCCATAAAGTCAAAGTGAACCAGATCGTCGATGCCCAGCTTCTTGAGTTGCAGCACCACAGTACCTGTTGGCAGCATTTAAATGGAGAATAAGCTGGGGGTTCAATGCATTTCAATGAATATAAGCCATGTTACCCAAATTTGAACGCAAAATTTCGGGATATGTGTTGTCCTGCATTTCGTTCTTAAAAGCCTTCTCGGTGTAAAGACGGAAGCACTTTCCGGGACGCGTACGACCGGCACGACCCGCCCGCTGCTGGGCCGAAGCCTTGGAAATGGGCGAGACGAGCAGACTCTCCACGCGGATGCGAGGATTGTACACCTTCTGCTTGGCAAAGCCCGGGTCGATCACGAACACCACGCCGTCAATGGTCAGCGAGGTCTCGGCTATGTTGGTGGACACCACCACCTTGCGCCCGATGGCCCCGTTGGCGTTCGGTGGAGGGGCCGCCTCGAAGATGCGCTGCTGCAGGTTCGGCGGCAGCGTGGAATACAGGGGAATGCACTTCAGCTCGCCGATCTCCGAGCCCAGATTGTCGATCTCGCGCTTGATACGCTTGCAGGCCTCCTCGATTTCCTCCTGGCCCGTAAGAAACATGAGAATGTCGCCTGGAATTCGCAAGTTAGAAAGGTTTGACCAGAGAATTTGTAGCTTCCACTCACCCTCGATCTCCTCGCACATGTGAATCTGGATAACTGTGCGAATAGCAGCCTCTAGGTAATCCCTTTCGGGCTCCGGCGTGTAGAATATCTCCACGGGATGCGTGCGGCCGGGCACGTTCATGAGCGGTGCGTTGTCGAAATACTGCTGGAACTTGCCCGCATCCAGGGTGGCGGACATCACCACCAGCTTGAGGTCGTTGCGCTGCCGAATCACCTCCTTCAGCACACCCATCAGGATGTCGGTGGCCAGGGTGCGCTCGTGAGCCTCGTCGAGCAGGATGACCTGGTACTGTTCCAGCATGGGGTCCGACATAGCCTCTCGCAACAGCATACCGTCTGTCATATACTTCAACAGCGTCTTGGCCGAGGAGCAGTCCTCGAAACGGATGGAGTAGCCCACCTCCTCGCCCAGGTTCACATCCATTTCCTCGGAGACGCGCTGCGCCACCGACATGGCAGCCACTCGGCGGGGCTGCGTGCAGGACACGCCCTTACGGCCTTTCGACACGGCAAAGTCCACACACCATTGCGGGATCTGCGTCGTCTTGCCAGAACCCGTCTCGCCCACCAGCACGATGCACTGGTGCTGGCTGAGCAGGCGCATGAAGTCCGCTTGGTACTCGAACACCGGCAGGGAGATGCGCTTCTTGTACAGATTCTGGTACCGCTGCGAGTACGGCTTGTTGGTCAACGGGTTCATCGTGGGCGGCTGCTTGTTTGGCACAAAGCCGCCAAGGATCTGCGCCACTGTGCCGGCCGCCGAAGCCGCTGCAGCCGTCGAGGATGACGCCTCCGACTCCCTGAGGGAAAAATCGTGTTAGAAACTTGCTGGCGACCGCCGTGGCAGAACTCACTTCTTGGCCTTGCTGCCATAGGTCTCCCCCACTTCGATGCGGCGCTTGGACATGCTGTTCGTCTGCGGGTGCACTTAAATCTTGAAACTATGCGTTTTTGCTCAAAGAAAACACGCGCTGAAAAAACAACGTGAAAATCACAAATCAGAGTGACCAGAGTGGGTTTGAAAAAAATACTACTAGTATATATATGTATGTATTTTAGCGGGCTACCGAGAAAACTACGCGCAGGATTTATCCGGCGGCTACTACCTTGGTCCTGGGCCAGGCGATTACTATGGCATCCAGAAGGCGCAGGACTTCGTGATATACTTTCTTTAGAACCAAATTGTGGCCTAATTACTGGGTTCTGAACAAGTGCTCCAGATTTCCCAAAGAATCCAAATCGGCTATTACCATCTTGTAATTAATTTGAAATTGGAGCACTTCGCAATGTTTTAGAAATTGTATAGCATGTTCGAATAGTTTTTCTAGTCTTCCAACAGTCTGGAAACAAAATCTAAAAAAACGATCTAGCTAGGTTTGCAGATTTCTAGATTTGGCCGGCAACCCGGTTAAAATAAATAGTATTCCATGCACGCCATCCAGTGTCTTAAGGCGATCTGGAGTACGTTCCAAGTTAGCCACAATCTCCTGCGCCCTATTCAGGACATCCTCCTTGGCCATGTCGTAGTGATCCACAATTGCTAATTTATTTAAAAATACAATTTTAAAAATAATAAATAAATTCAATAAATACCAAAACTATTAATTTTCAGATTACCATGTTGGTATTATTTTCCGGTATATGCCTTGACTGTTCGGTCACACTGTCTTGTATCGATTCGCGGAGCTGCGGAATTTTTCCAAATAGTTTTGAAAGCGCAAAAATGCGCACCAACGAGCAGACAACTATGTAAATGCAACAGCAGGACGATAGACACTACCATGGAGATACCCATACAGGTGGCGGTACGAATTTACCCGCACAGGGAGCTCAAGGCGCTGGTCGCTCCCGTCGGCCCCACACAGGAGGAGGTGGTGGTGGATAAGGAAGACGCGGAGCACCCCAAGGACGCTGGGGAGACGGCAGAGGCAGGTGCTGGCGAAGAGAAGCCTCCACAGATCGCAGACAAAAACGGAAACGCGGAGGAGGAACCCCAATGCAAGCTGGAGCCAGGGACAGACGCCAATGGGAATGACAATGGAAATGCTACTGATGTTCGCGAATCTGGATACTGCGTTCAGGCCATTCCCATCAGTGCCTCCGCCTTGGGGCTGCCTAGCGCTCTTCCGGGCGGCGATCCCATGGACAACATAGCCGCCGGTCTCATCCAGGTGGGGCCGCACACTGTTCCCGTCACCCACGCCTTGTCCAGCGGCAGCACCCAGGAACAGGTGTACCACCAGACGGTCTTTCCGCTGATCGGCCTATTCCTGGAGGGCTTCGACGCCTCGGTGGTCACATATGGCCAGAGCGGTCAGGGCAAGAGCTATACCTTGTACGGAAGCGTAGAGGAAGGCGCCCAGATGGAGGGAAACGAGGGAGTTGTGCAGCTCTGCGTCCGAGACATCTTTGCGCACATCTCCACGCACCCAGGTTTGATCTGCCTGCCGATATTCCGCCTATCATAAGCTAATTTCTCCCTGTTTCAGAGAGGACTTACGCCATCAACGTGGGATTCGTGGAGATCTGTAATGGCGAAGTCTGCGACTTGCTGGGCATGGGAAACGTGCACTGCACAAACGGCGGTGCTGTCTTTCGCTGGCTGCAGGCGGGACTTGCCGCCCGCCAGTCGTTGCCGGCGCACACGCTATTCACGCTCACCTTGGAGCAGCAGTGGGTGTCCAAGGAGGGTCTGCTACAGCACCGCCTGTCCACGGCCAGTTTCTGTGATCTGTGCGGCACGGAACGCAGCGGCGAGCCGCCTCCTGGACGTCCTCGCGATGGGGGCCTGCACATGCTGGAGCAGGTGGTGAGCACGCTCACCGATCCCGGACTGATGTACGGGGTCAATGGAAACATTCCGTATGGCCAGACAACGCTCACCACCCTTCTGAAGGACTCCTTCGGCGGACGGGCTCAGACGCTGGTGATTCTGTGCGTGTCCCCGCTGGAGGAGCACTTGGCAGAGACGCTGGGCAACCTGCAGTTCGCCTTCAAGGTTCAGTGCGTGCGCAACTTTGTGATCATGAACACCTACTCCGACGACAACACGCTGATTGTTCGGCCACCCGACCAGCTGCCGGTATCCAATTCCGCAGCCGGACCCTTGGCGCAGGCGGGGCCGGGCGACCACTTTGGCCTGCAGTTCGCGGCCAGTCAGTGGTCCAAGTTGGTGACCAACGCCGAGGGACTGTTTGCCAAGTAATTGAACCGTCCATCACTCGGGTGAACTTCTTTAAAGCTACTGTTTTACTGTAGGTTGATGGACTCGAAGCTGATCAGTGAACTGGAGAAGGAGCAGATTGAAGAGTGGCTCTTCCTCAAGCAGGAGTGCGAAGAGTGCTTGAGCTCAACGGAGGCCATGCGCCAACAGAAGCAGCTGGTGCCCATCCAGGAGGCCGAGGAGCCGGAAGACGTCAATTCCGAGGCGGCCAACTCGGAGGCAGCTAACTCGGACAACGAGAACGACACTGACAATGAGTCGCAACGTCCCGATCTGGCCGACAAGCTGGAAGGTCTGATGGAGGAGTTCCGCGTCAAGACAGACGCCCTCATTCTGGCCAGACACGCGGATTATTTGTCCAAGCACCCCAAGGCTGTTATGCACAGCCAAGACCACGACAATGACGCTCAGCAGGCGGCGGACAAGGGAGAGGAGCGCAAAACCAGCATTGGTGGTGAGTGATTAGCCGGTGGAAACCTTTTGAGTATCTAAAACATCAGCAATTTACTTCACCAGGTCGCCGAAGGAGCATTCAGCCAGGCGTCAGTCTAAGTACGGCAGAGCTGGCCATGCTGAATCGCGTCGCCTCGCAGCAACCCCCGCCAACAAATGCCGAGATGGTCGTCGATCCCCTGGATAGCTCCTCGGGCGACGGATTGCGCCAGGCCGCCTTGGCCGCCGCGGCCGCTAATGCTCCCATTGAGCAGCTGCAGAAGAAGCTACGAAAGCTGGCCGCCGAGATCGAGGGTCGGCAGCGGCAGCTGCGGGAAATTGAGCAAACCATTCAGGTGAAGCGAAACATCATCGCCGAGCTGGTGAAGAACAGCGACACGCGCAGCCATGCCAAGCAGCGGTTCAACAAGAAGCGGGGCAAGCTTGAGGCCGAGTGCGACAAGGCTAAGAAGCAGCTGGGCAAGGCTCTGGTGCAGGGCCGGGAGCAGGCGGATATCGAACGCTGGACCGCAATCATTGCGCACCTCGAGCGCCGGCTGGAGGACCTAAACTCCATCAAGCACATCGCCGGCGAGAGTGGCCAGAAGGTAAAGAAGCTGCAGCAGTCGGTCGCGGAGTCGCGCAAGCAGGCCGACGACCTGGAGAAGAAACTGCGCAAGGAGGGCAAGCTGCGCGATCAACTAGAGTTGGAACTGGCCAAGTTGCGCGAGTCTCGGGACACTGGTAAAGCGCTGGTCAAGCCTCAGCCGGACTGCCCCGAGCAGCAAGGTCGCCAGCTGAAGGCAGTGCAGGCCAGGATCACGCACCTGAACCACATTCTCCGCGAGAAATCCGACAATCTGGAGGATCAACCAGGGCCTGTGCAGCAGGAAAGCCTCCGCCATGAGATACGCAATCTGCGCAGCACTCGGGACCTGTTGCTGGAAGAGCGCTGCCACCTGGACAGTAAGCTCAAGCGCGACAAGGTGCTCACCCAGAAGGAGGAGCGCAAGCTGCTCGAGTGCGACGAGGCGATAGAGGCCATCGATGCGGCCATTGAGTTTAAGAACGAGCTGATCACGGGGCACCGCTCCATCGACACCAGTGATCGAGTGCAGCGCGAGAAGGGAGAGCAGATGCTGATGGCCCGCCTGAATCGTCTCTCCCCGGATGAGATGCGAACGCTGCTTTACAAATACTTCACCAAGGTGATCGATCTGCGCGACTCGTCGAGGAAGCTGGAACTGCAGCTGGTGCAGCTCGAGCGGGAGCGCGATGCCTGGGAGTGGAAGGAGCGCGTCCTCTCGAACGCCGTGCGTCAGGCGCGACTCGAGGGCGAGCGGAATGCCGTACTCCTGCAGAGGCAGCACGAGATGAAACTTACCCTCATGCTGCGACACATGGCCGAGGAGACATCCGCCAGCTCGGCCAGCTACGGAGAGCGGGCCTTGGCCCCGGCTAGTGCGTCCACGCCAGGACAGGCAAGTAGCGATTTCGACTACGAGTTGGACTTTTACAAGGCAGCCGGCAACAATACCGGCAAGGCGCTGGTCAAAGCACCAAAGCCGCTGCCCACGGGCTCGGCGCTAGACAAGTTCAAGGACAAAGAACAGCGCAGCGGACGCAACATCTTTGCCAAGTTCCAGGTGCTCACCAGGTACGCCGCGGCTGCTGCAGCCGGTTCCTCTGGTTCCACGGCTGAAGAGTCTACGGCTTTGATAGAATCAAGCACCACGACAACGGCCACAACCACAACCACAACGGCGACTACTACGGGGGCGGTGGGAAAGATCAAGGATAAGGCTTTAGTCAGCTTCAGGCCGGAGCAGCTGAAGCGTCTGATGCCGCCACCATCGGCCACAAAAGTGACGCGTCAGAAGAACAAGATCATTATCCAGGACGCAAGTCGTCGTAATTAAACACGAATTTAATCATTTCCAGAAAGCAGCAATAGGTTTAAGCATTTATTGAGCCCTAGCCACCAAAATAACACGGGATTTCTTCGTTTATTATCGTTTCGTGTCAAGTTTGTAGTTCATTTTTGTGTAATCTATAGAAATCATGGGCTACTTCCGAGTTTTTGTTAAAAAATTTATGCTTATATTTCAATCCTTCTCGTACGTGTTATTTTAGCGGTTAAGGCTCGATATGTTTCTCTCAACGCGTGCTTAGAATACTCAATGATTGGACGTCAAGTCCAGGCGAACTTCCTAGCCCGGGCTGGGATTTCGGGAACAAGTTTCGTCCACAGTCATGACATAAATAGACTCGACACGGTTTTAACACAGACTCCTGATCTGGATAGCATTTATTTTATTTACAAACCTTTATACATACATGAAGTAACCAACTATCCGTATTGAACTGTTAAGACTTGACCTGCTACTTAAGATACTCGCAAGATAAGCCAATGAGAACCGTCAGTAGAAAGCGATTATTGGATTGGAATCTCCTACAATGTACATAGGCAAAAGGCGTTAGTTTATCACTTAATTTTAAATACTTTCTTTAGGTTTTAGGTTAAGTTGTAAACACTTTTGTGTCTTCCCTCGAATTTGACTTGACTCTTGTTGCTACCCAAAATACTCGTAATCGTTTATCCACGTGTCAACTACCATTAACTCACCCAATGCATTTAAATAAATATTATACTCGTGCTAAGCGGAAACACTCATAATACACTTAAAATAATCAGAAGTTAAACTCATTTTGGTTGTGCCTAATTTGTCTATTATCAGTTAACATAACAACAACTATTAAATATAGCCGAAAATAACATAATCTTGTGGGAAGTGATTTAAGCAAAGGCAAACCCAGGGTTCGAACAAAAACGATTGGCGACATTGCTTTCAAGCGGAAAGTGTTGAATGAACAAATAAAAATATATATACTTAATTAATCCCTACGTGAAGTGCATTTTTATTGTTTCTGAAGGTTGGAAGAAAGGGTTCACTTATAAATATTTAGAATGTTTTAATAATTTGATGAGCAATATATGGACATATTAATGATCCGATGAACTTCGTATCGCCCTAATCACTGTGGAAGGTGATATTTCAAATCAAAAACTACAAAACATTAATAAGCGCGTGCCAGAAATTGAAATACTTTGGCGTTAGACTGGCACTTATGTACATACTATCACAGTTAAATTATTTCCAAATTATTTTTTGTTAATTTTACTATTATTCGTCACTTAAATTTATACCGGAGATTTTGTTTGCTCAAGGTTTCATGGTCTTTTCTATAGCATCTCGTTAAAAGGAATGTCTACATTCATACATAAGTCAGAGTTTTGAACTAAAGCATATCAAAGCGATTGGAAAAGGTTCCTGATAAGGTAGATTTGGAAAAAAAAATCAAAATATATCACAATGGAATTATGTATCTATGAATACTATATACATTATACCATTATTTTTAATGGTCGGCATCAATACTTTGGAATAGCTTAGGTTGCATTTGTCTATTACTCTCTTTCGGATAGTACCGTTATATTTAACGAAACGAAAATAATGATCAAGTAAAGTGCATGTTAATAACTGTTAATAAGGTAAATATTTTGTCCATTGCCTTTTGTAATTTCGGCAAACAGAAGTACAAAAGTTGACTCAGAGCTATTTTCAACCAGAGCTTATTATTTTAAAAGTGCCAAATCTTTGAAACT
>JAEIIH010034694.1:0-11697 GCA_018904745.1 Drosophila orosa | reverse complement strand
CTTTTTCATTCCCAATACCTCCTTAATATTAATCTATATGTTTACAAGTATTTATCTATGTATTTAAAGCTTAAAATTAGTAATTAACTAAGAGGTAACTCAGGTAAAAGTCATAGCAGCTTGTGTGTACTAATTGTTTAAGAAATTACCCTTTAATTTAATTAATACATTTTAAACTCATTCAAGGGGCCCATATCCCTCCTAAAGCTAAACATCCGGAGTCCTGTTCAATGCAAACAAGAGAGAGAATCCCAAAGAAGGGGGTCCAGAAGAAGGAAGGGATGCCTGGCTGGCTGGCTGCCTTCGTTTTTCCCCCCTTTTTGGTTGGCCATCTGCTCGGCTTTTGGCCATCGCCCTCGGCTCGGCTCGCGTGCTGCCAATAAAATAGAACGGCAACTTGTCGCTGGCTTTCAATATTCGCACATACGTCGTTGTGGCAGCACCACCTGTTGACAGTCGGCTCGCTGCGTGTGTAGATACAGCCCGGGGCATACTTTGTGGCGCGAATCGCGAGGCACTTTCGAGCCATATGGCAGCCTAAATTGGCGCTATCCGTGTGTCCAATTAGCCAAAAGTGCGCTCGCCATGTCGGAGAAGTCGGCACGTGGCCAGGCCCACGCTCGGTCAGAGTCCCAGTGCCAGAAGCTATCTCAGTCCCAGTCCCAGGCACAGGCAGCTGTCCAGCTAAATGCCACGGGCAGGCGGAGCTCCACGCCGCAGGCTAATGGCTCCTCGAATCGCTGCCTGATTGCCGTGATTGTCTACCTGGCCCTGCTGCTAGATAACATGCTGCTAACCGTAATTGGTAATGGGCCAGAATCAATTACAGATAAGCGCGGTAATAAACGATAATAACAATCGCCTTTGCAGTGCCCATTCTGCCGGATTACTTGGCCGGCCTGGAGTCGGATTCCTCATCGCCAATCGTGCTTAGTTTGGATGACACATCCCCGTCCTCGAAGCTCGCCTATCGGGGCTCAGAGTCCCCGTCAGGTGGTCATCCTCAGCTGTACATTGCCAAGCATCCCATACCCGGCAAATCGATGGTCAATTTCACCCTGTTCCAGATGTCCACAGAGGCGGCGTCGACTACCACCACCACTCCGCCCCCTTACATGAACAACAATTCCTCCTCCTCCTCCAACCCCACCACATCGGCAATTTCGCTTTTGAAGCCGTCAGACGGCCAGTCGGGCGGCACTAATGCGTCCAGGAGCAGGAACCGGAAGGTGGCGGCCCCGCCCGACAACAAGGAGCTGACCTTGACGCAGGAGAACGGCTCCATTGGCCTGCTGCTGGCCATGAAGGCCCTCGTCCAATTAATCTTCAATCCGATTGTCGGCAACGCGTCCAGCAAGTTTGGCTACCGCCTACCGATTGTGGTGGGCACCTTCTTCCTGCTCCTCTCCTCGCTGGGTGAGTGATCTATTTTAAAGCTGGAGCCATGTGGGTTTCGGGTGACATCTCATCGAAGTTTTGGGTCAACTCAAAGGGAGGCAATGAACTTGAAAGGGGAACATATGGATTAATGGATAAATTATATTGTTTTTCTGCATTTTCTTATTAATATACTCCTCCTCCTCCTCTCAGTGTTTACCATTGGCGAATCCTACTGGGCCCTCCTGGTGGCCCGAGCCATTCAGGGCGTTGGCTCCGCTTGCATCAACATCTGCGGCATGAGCCTGGTGGCCCAACACTATCCGGAGGAGGCGAGGCGCTCCAAGGTGATGGGCATCATCCTGGGCAGCATAGCTTTGGGCGTGCTGCTCGGCTATCCCTTCGGTGGTATCCTGTACGATCTGATGGGCAAGTCGGCTCCCTTTATTATCCTCTCCACGCTGATGTTCCTGAGCCTGGGTCTCCAGCTGCTGACCATGGATCTGTCCGTTCAGCCGGAGGTGGTGGTGGAGGAAACTCCCAAGTGGCGGCCCCTGCTCGAGTGCAAGATGATCCTGGCCATTGTGCTGGCCATATGGTTCTCCACCTCCACGATGGCCATGCTGGAGCCATGCCTGCCCATCTGGCTTATTCAGTATCTGAAGCCCAACAAGTGGCAGCTGGGCACCGTCTTCATACCGGATTCGGTGGGCTACTTTGTGGGCACCAACTTCTTTGGCAGCATTGCCTATAAGTACGGGCAGGTGAAGGTGTCCTGCATCAGTCTGCTCCTAGTGGGGGTAGCCTCCATTCTGGTAAATACTCTTGAAAACATGTGAAACTTGTTACTTTCTGAATTTCCTGTAGATCCCCAGTGCCACAACTGTGGCCCAGCTGTTACTGCCCCATTTCGCCTTGGGCCTGGGCATAGGAGTGATCGATGCAGCTCTGGTCCCCCTGCTGGCCACCTTTGTGGACGCCACCCTTTCCCAGGAGGAGCACAGCGAGGGCAGGAGCTCCATGTCCAGCTACGGCACTGTCTACGCCATCCAACAGACCTCCGTTAGCTTAGCCTATTGTCTGGGCAAGTACAGCCATAAAATATATATTTTTGGGACATCACAAAACATAATATTGATTTTACAGCTCCCCTGATCGGAGGTGAGTTGGCCCAGACCTTTGGCTTCGCCTGGCTGATGCGCATTGTGGGCATATTTAACATGATCTATGGCCCCATTCTGGTGTATTTGTACCAGAAATACGATCCCAAGGTTGGCTATCATTTAGATTATCTTCCAAAGGCACTTTTATTAATGTTTTTGGATATTTACAGGCCCTGAGGGAGCAGCACAATGACATGTTGCTGCAAAGCAGCGGAGGTGGATCTCGATACAAGCAGCTGTACAACTCCATGGATGTGGAATAAATCTCTATCAAGATCTTATATAAATCTCAAGCAATGTGAATGCAGAAAGTTACTTCTTGAGTGTCTAAATTAGGGCTTTCCTAGGGCTCAATTTAAGCAATATATTTCAAGCTGATTTCTAGAAACCCATTAAAGGGCACACCATACTTTTCCATTAAAAAATTGAATCTCCTTGAACCAAAATCAAATTATCAAGCTATCCATCCCATTGAGTTGGTTAAATAAAACTTAGAAATGTACACAGAAATCCTGTTTGGTTAGAACAATTTTGAACAATTTACCTTTTAAAATCAGAATCTGTTTAAAGTTAATTTAAATAAATATAATTGTGAATATAATAATAAAATATTTAAAAATCCAGCTTAAAATTCGTAATTCTTAAGATTAATAAGAATAATATTTCTTTAAATATGAGAAAATGTTTTCTTTTCCAAAACCTGGTACACTTTTTCCCATTAAGTGAGCCTTGCCTTTGACTTTCAGTGGATATGTCATGTTGGGGCTATGAAAGCCTCATTCTTTAGACAGAATCCGTTCGGCATACATCTCGTTCCGAGTTCCAAATTTCTAGTAATATATTTTTCTAATATTGCACAAAACTAACTAGACATGGCGGTGCGACCTTTTGGTAAGTAAGATATATACACCTTTAAGATGAGGTAAGTGATCCGCATCCGTGTCCGTGTCCTTTCAAGGCCCTGGACCCGGCGCTTACATGCTGCCCTCCACCTGCGGCTACGACAAGCATGACAGCCGGAAACAGCGAATGCCGCAGTACTCCTTTGGCATGCGCACCGCCATGAACGGAGACGGCCTGGGTCCCGGTCCGGGCGCCTATAAGGTGGACAAGCTGACCCGCTATGGCAACAGCAAGGGACTGGAGTACTCCATAGCGCCCAGGACGAATTTCGCTGGTAAGTGGGTCGGGAAAGCCTTGTGTGGCGGAAATATGTAATACAATTCCTTCGCTACAGATAAGCCAATCGGTCCTGGCCCCGGCGCCCATGATGTCCACATCAAACCCTTCTTCACGGGCACCAATGCCCCATCCTATTCGATGGGTCTGCGGACGGAGCTGTACAACAAAAAGGACGGTCCCGGTCCCAATGCCTACAAGTACGAGGTGAATGCGGTTCGTCCTGGGGTGCCCAAGTACAGCATGTAAGTAGCTTGAGACAGGTGTCTGTTAGCAGTTTTTTAATGCATTCTTAACCCAACAATTTCATTGCAGGGGCATGCAAACCAAGGTATTGGACAAGATGAACTCGCCAGGACCGGCTGCCTATGCTGCCGGCGACATCAATGTGAAGCTAAACCGGGCTCCCGTGTACTCGATGCAGGCGCGCACGAACATGCGCGGAGAGAACGTAGGTCCTGGGCCCAACTACTACGACCTGATGTACTACCGTCCTGGCAAGAGCGGCCCCGGCTACTCCTTCGGCCTGCGCCACTCCCAGTTCGCCCCGCCCATGATAGTTAGATGTGACAACATGTAAATGCAATATTAGAAGAATGTTCCAAATTTAAGTAAATAAATTTCTTGTAAATAAATTTGTTGTAAATAAATTTGTTTGTAAATGTTCACGAATATATAAAAAGGCTCGAAAAGCTCCTTAAAGTGGATATTGTTTGCTTTTGCATTTGATTTCATATAAATTACAATTTATATTTCTAAAAACAAAAGCAGCATAGGCATTGCATTTTTTATCAGCCATTTTAAGTTAAATATTCAGAAAGGACACTTACAAAGGAAAACCCTTAAATTGTTGTAGAAAAAAAAACTATATATTTTACTTGATTGTGTTTTATGTATTAGCAAGGTAAGTCTTATTTTTTATCACACTGAGCCATACAAATACAAGAATTTGCCAACGATTTTTGAAGTCACATTTGAAAATTTAAAAATCAGGATTATTTGTCTTATTTGCTCAATTTTGTTCGTTTTAATAATTGTATTTTGTTTTTTTTGATATTATTCACACAGAAACTGAGCCATACAAGAATTTGTCAACTATTTTTAAAGTTACACATGAAAATAATTTAAAAATGAGGATTATTTGTCTAGTTTGCTCGATTTTCCTCGTTTTAATAATGCTCGTTTTCTTAGCGATTTTAATCGCGGCGGCCATAGCACAATAGTAAATATATTAGGCAAAGTTTAATTTACTTTTTGAGTCATTTATTAGGGAACGTCGTACAGATAACTACTAACTACTAACGCGCTTTAAAGTCGGGATTTATTCATCAGATTCGGTGCCTGGATAATTTTTTTTAAATTCTGCGGTTTGAGCCAAGCACAGATAACTGGCCACACTAACCGTTTTCAAAAAGTATCGATAGCATCCAAATTGAATTTCATTTTTCCCCACTTGGCTCGTTTCGTGATTTGGATTTTTTAGGCGGAAATTGCAACCTTTGAGATTTTTTAGGAGAAAGTCAAATTTTCATCTGTAAGCAGGCGGATTCGCTTTGCTCCGTTTCTCGTTTTGTTTTTGTAGATTTTGACTGTTTTATTTATAGTTTTTCAAACAAGTCGGCAAAATTACCCAATTAAATTGTAATTATTAGTCAGGCGTACAAATTAGATGTGTGTGCTCCGCGCGAGTTCCAACGGCACCTCAGTGCAACCCCAGTTACAGTTAGTTGTAACCTAAAGAAAAAGCGAGAGAAAGAGACCGAGAAAGACCCAAGAACAAGAATTCGCCACGCGAATTACCAAAAAACTAGGAACTCCCAGTTGCTCGCGCATTGATTTAACCTTCCATGCCATCAGTTCACCATTGGTAACATGTCGAGCCATGTGCCGGGTGCTGCCAGTGAGGTCGGTGGCGCCCCAGAGCTTCAACAGCAGCAGCAGCAGCAGCAGCAGCCACCGCCGCCATCACCCGCGGAGGTCACTGCTCCACAGGCAGCATCGGCGGCCACGAATGCGGGGCCCGAGCAGGCCCAGGGTCAAGGGCAGCTGAAGACGCCTTCGACGCTGGAGGCGCGTCATGCGGGCCACTCACGGCGCTCGGGCGGCGGCCAGGCTCCGTCCAAGAGCCAGCCGGGCAACTACGAGTACCAGTACTTCTTCGAGGACGAAGTGTTTCGCATCGATCGGCGCGGTCGCGTCCATTTCGGTGTGGTCACCGAGACGGCGGAGTCGTACTCGTCCGAGGAGGAAGATGAGCCCGACGAGATTCTGTGCAAGGGCGAGGTGCGCGTGGCCTTCTATCCGGACGGCAAGGAGATGGTGCAGGCGGAACAGTCGGTGAGTAAACAGTAAACCTCCGTTGAGGTTATGTAACGGCCTCGACTAACTGTGCTTTGCCGTGTTTGAACAACTGTTTTTCCCGTTGTTCTTTGTCTTCCCCATTTTCGGCACTGACACGTGTTTATTTGCTCTTCTCTTTCTGTTCTCGACGCGGCACCATGTGGCGCAGCTGGGACTGGCCGACAGAACCCTAATGCCGGGCGACGTGGTCCGCCGGCGAGTGCCCGGCCAGAAGGATCTCATTGGCCAGGCGGGCTATGTGCGGGACGTGAATGTGTGCGCCGACGTGAAGGTGCTGGGCTCCAAGTATGTCATCAGGAACGTGCCAGCCGAGCGGCTGCGTCCCATCTCCGAGTGGACGAGGGAGCTGGCCGTGTGCCTGGGCACCTGGATAGGCACCACAGTGCATGTGGACGAGAGTGCGGTCCTCAAGTAAGCTAAAAGCCTTTAAATATATATTCGCTCTTTCTCTGACTTTCAAATTCGTTGCAGATCCGCCAACGGCGCCCGTTTCGAAATCACCTCGTTTGATTTCCACAAATTCAAGGATGCGGTGGGCACCTGCACCGCTCGGGACGTCTTCAATCCCAATGTCTATTATCGGGGCAACCTGGTGGTGGGTCGCATGCCCCCCGCTAATCGTGTGAAGAATCTTACACCTGAGATTGCACTACCCGCCAATCGGAAGGGACGCGCCGTGGTGAGAATAAATCAATTTCATATATCCCAGTCAGCTTTTTCTGACGGAGTCAGCTTTCTGATTAAAATTAGCATAAATGCCCCCTTCTTTCTGATCATAATCATTTATGATGCTTTCCTCGGGAGAAAATTTTATCCATGCCGTAAAACTAATAAAAGAGTCACTTATAACCCTTTTATTCATAAGCGTCTCTTCTGCGAGTCAAATTTCTATAGAATTTGGAACACCCAGAGGTTACATTTTCGTTTGCATTGCATTTTGTTATTGTTTAATTAATGAACATATTTTGAGAACATTTAGCAGTCATTTTCCTGTCTTTTTCGAGTCGCACACGAAATGAAACCTTTTCAAATCATTTTAAAGACTCAAATAAGACTTATCCAGAGGAAATTTTGTAAAAATAATCTTCGAAATGCCGAGGTTTTTCATTAATATATTTTCAGAGAATTTATCAATTATTTTCCAGTCTTTTTAGAGTCTTTTTAGAGTAGCCTATGATAAAATACCTATTTTTAAACATTTCAACGACTCAAAGAAGACTCCTTCAGAGGGATTAATATAACAATTATCTTTCAAATGCCGGGTTATTTCATTGACATAATTTGAGACCATTTATGAGTCATTTTCCCTTCATTTTCGAGTCGCGCATGATATAAATCCTTTTATTTAATCATGTTAAAGACTTGAAAAAGACTCATTTAAGGGGATTCATGTACAAATGATTTTCCAAATGCTGGGTTATATCATTAACATATTTTAAGAGCATTTATCAGTCATTTTCGAGGCCTTCTCCAGTCTTTTTTGAGTCGCGCACCAGATGAAAACTGTTTTAGTCATTTTAAAGACTCAAAAAAGACTCCTTTAAGGGGATTAATGTAAAAATGATCTTTCAAATGCTGGGTTACTTCATTAATATATTTTAAGCGCATTTATCAGTAATTTTCCACTCTTTTTCGAGTCGCAGAAGATATAAAACCTCTTTTTAATCATTTCAATGACTCGAAAAAGGCTCATTCATGGTTATTGTAAAAATTATCTTCCAAATGCTGGCTGGAGGTTATAAGCCAATTAAATTAAGAAAATGTGTTGCCAGAATCAAGAAATATGAGCCAAGCGGCTTTAAATATTATAGAAAGTAATTATTATTAATAATTCCATCTGTTTTGCTTCAGTACACCGTTGAATCCATTAACACATCATCCATCACCGTGGCCTGGACCTGCAGGGCCATCTCGCAGTTGGAAAATGTGAAGGAAATTGATCCACTGAAGCACCCCAAGACCACCATTAAGGGCGAGGACCTAAGCAAGGTGAAGCGCCTCAACATTTACGAATCCTACATGCTGCAAATTCACGATCGGTTCTACCTCAAGTATTCAAAATGTGATAAACTAGTTAAATACACTGACTGGGAGAACGAGCAAAGTGAGATATGGGAGAGAGATTAGTCTTGTGCCTGTGAACTCATTATATTATCCGATTTCAGCGGTTAAATACACCTCAATTTATAATCGCCACCATAGGCCAGATCTGATAGGAGGCAAGCAGAACGACTCGGCTAGTCCGGCGTCCGCGTCCGGTAGTAGCAGCACACGGAATCTGCCCAAGTTCCGCCGACTGGCGAACCAGTTTAGTGCAAGTATTCACCTGCCACGCCCAGCCGCAGAGCAGGACCTAGACTCTCCTGCATCTGCAGCCAAGAATCGTTCGGTTGGCCATGAGGAGACCTGGGACTCGGTGGACGATGAAGAGGAGGAGGACGAGCAGGACGTTGCCGAGCCATTAGAACCCTCGCCGGCTCCCGAAAAACCATCCAGCGAGGTCACAGAGACGGCCTCCTCGACCGCCGCTGCTGTGGGTGCTGCCGCCTCCCAAACCCCAAGAATTGCCATGCGCTATGCCAAGCGGCGGCACATGAAGAAGAAGTTGAAGAGCGTAAAGAAGCTGATCACATCGCCGTTCGTCAAGAAGGAGATGAACCCCCAGGATGGCGACGAAATCGTGGTGGAGACGCTGGTCGTTTACAGCACGGTGACGGTTGTCTGGCAGGACGGGGTGGTCGAGGTGGGCATTCATTCCACGCAGCTCTATCCCATCCATCACCTGGACAACCACGAGTTCTTCCCGGGCGACTTTGTGAGCAAGGCCAACGAGAACAGCACGGGAACAACCGACTACGGGGTTATTCAGTGTGTGGAGCACGACGAGCGCATTGCCAAGGTCAAATGGTTTAATATTTACACCAACATAGATAATCCCAAGTGAGTATTTGCATTTGAAAGCATCAGTAGCATCAGTTGAACCTTCTCCCTTCTCCCTATTAGTCCCGTGTACAAAGAGACGGAGGAGCTGAGCGTGTACGATCTGAAGGATCACTCCGACTACCAGTTCCGACCCGGCACCATGGTCATTCGCGTGTCCAACTTCACGGGCGAGGACGTCGACTCAACTGCTGGCCAGGTGATCGACAACTATCCCGACGGGCGGGTGCGCGTCTGGTGGGCCAAGGGCCACATAACCAAGTGCTATCCGCAGGATCTCTTTGAGATCAATCACACCGACGCCGATGGCTACGAGTCGGATGCCTCCGAGGACTCCTGGGAGACGCAGTCGGAAAACAGTCGTGAGGTCAGCATCAACATGTCGTCGACAGACAACGAGGACCTCATCATCGGCATCGATGGGGCCATTGAGGCACTGTCGAAGCTGAAGAAGATATTCCGCATTCTACCCGAACGCCGCAAGCCGGACGTGCTCAAGGATTTGGTGTCTGTGTACTCGAACTGCCGCTACCTGGACCACATGCTGAAGTCCCACTTCTTCCGCGAGGACAACTTCAAGCACATCATCAAGCTCACCAAGTGTTCCTACTGCACCGAGCCGGAAGAACCTGAAGCATCACCGCCAAAGACTGGCGCCGACTTGCCCGAAACTCCACCCAATATTAAGGCTGTTTTGTACATTGAGAGCACGTGGACGTCGACGCCAACGAAGAGGAAATCGTCCACGGAATTGGACGAGGTTCAGTGCAAAAAGAGCGCCGACGAGGTTCAGGATGAGGAGATGGCCAACGAGTACTCTGAGGAGGAGAAGGAACTGGTTCCCAACGAGCTCATTGATAAATATCGCAAAGAATACGCTGAAATGCTGAGCACGGCTCAAGCCAGCATTGCCAAGGCCTTTGAGAATCACAACAGGGTAAGATTAGCATTCCAGGGATTCCTTTCCAAGTTTAAACAAAAATGTAATGCTTTTTCAGCACGATTCGGGCGTCCACTCGCGCGGAGAGAACACCTCGGACGAGGTAAAGAATCCTGGTAGCGATGACAAGGACATGGGCGAGGAGGAGAAGTCAGCTCTGTGTGACTTCAAGGTTGAATTGGTTGAGAACCAAAGTCCAGACTTTTGCGAGCTCTTCTGGCGGCGCATCGTGCATCAAATGATAATGTGTCGCCAGTCTCTGGTGTCCAAGTCCAAAGCGAAAACAAACGACGACAACGAAGAGGTAAGCGAGGCGGAAGAAGCCACTGAGAACGCCGACACAGAGATGCTTCCCGACGGTGCAGCAGCAGCAGCAGCAGCAGCCGTAGACGAGGCCATGGAGCAGCCCTTGAATCTCAATGTCCTGTCCGAGTCGCTGCCATCGGTCGACAGTCCCATGGCCTGCTCATCGCCATCGCTGGCCGCCGGTTCCCAGCCAAGTACAAGTCCAAGTCCACCCGTTGCCGACGATTGCTTCCAAGTGCTGCCCAGTGCACCGGCGACACACCACTTCTTTGGCCACACGATAACCCCCGCCAACAAGTCGTACTATCAGCGCGCCGTGCAAAGGGAGTACCGCATGCTGCAGGCCTCGCTGCCGCCCGGCGTGCTGGTGCGCACCTACGAGGATCGCATGGACCTAATGTCCGTGATGATGGTGGGTCCTAAGCGTACGCCCTACCAGAACGGCCTCTTCTTCTTCGACTTCCAAATGGGCCGCGACTACCCGAAGAACCCGCCCGTGTGCCACTACATCAGCTACTGCACGGAGCGCCTCAACCCCAACCTGTACGAGGAGGGCAAGGTGTGCGTGTCGCTGCTGGGAACCTGGACGGGGCGCGAGGCCGAGGTGTGGTCCCCCACCAGCACCATGCTGCAGGTGCTCGTCTCCATACAGGGTCTCATACTGGTCGATGAGCCCTACTTTAACGAGGCGGGCTACGAGAGGCAAAGGGGTAAGCAAATGTGATATAAATTTATTTTAAATAAACTATTAGAGATGTTAACTTGTATTTCTATTGTGCAGGCACCCAGCTGGGCAATGAAAACTCTCGTGTTTACAACGAGATGGCCATCATCAAGATTGCCCGCTCCACCATCAAGCAGCTGAAGAATCCGCCGGCCATTTTCCGCAACGAACTGATTGAGCACTTCAAGGAGTTTGGCGGCGAGCTGCTGGGACGCATGCAGGCCTGGTCGGAGTACTCGGAGGAGGCGCAGCGTCAGCGCACAACCAATATCAAGGGTAGGCCTTGGCCTCAAGGGAAACGGATATATCGGTGATTTACTAATTCTTTTCTCACAGATGTGTCCGGAGAGAGTCCCAAGGCGCCGCCCTGCGAGATGCCCGAGTTCCCGCTTCTTCCCTGCAGCCGCGGCTTCTGTGTGGCGTTCAAGGGAGTGCTGTCCCAGCTGCAGAACGAGCTGGCAGCCTTGGGGGCCACTCCGGCAAAGAGCGAGGAAAACGGCATCGAGGCGGCAGTGGCAGCGGCCACGGGAATGGGAATTGCGCCGCGTGCAGACCCAGAGGAGGTCTGAGTGTCCGTTGCCTGTGAAATTGGTGCCTAGAATTCGAAGAACTCAAGACTCAAGCGTTTTATACCCAATCTTAAATGCCGAATTTTTCTCCACTCGAATTGCTGGCACGAAGCGCGCCAGCCTGTTAGTTAAATGAAT
>JAEIIH010034691.1:0-16597 GCA_018904745.1 Drosophila orosa | reverse complement strand
GAAGAAATATTATAAAAAATATATAAAATATACAAATCTATCTAAAATATAATAATTATATAATATATCTTTAAAATTTAATAATCACAAGCTTATTAACCATTCACCTTCAAATGTACTTATCCCTCCAGGAAAAGGGTATTCCTAGCCCTGAAATAATTGCAATGTATTGCCTGAATGTTGTTAACTTCTCCCCAGGAGTTGGCCTTTCGGCTCGGTTACACGGCCTAGATCATGTTGGCCAACAACAAAAAGTTGTGGTGGCTCAAAATTAATGACGTTATTTTCGCATTAGGAAGCAGCCATGACGCGGCCCAGTCATGAGCATTTTGCGTAATTGCCGTAATTATTGTGGTATTAATTTTTTGGTACGTAGTACGTAGCGATCTTGACAAGCCTCGCAAGCCCTCGATCGATGCGATTAGCCACGTCAAGTCAAGTCAAGTCAAGATACGCGTCAGTGGCAGTGCCCCCGGGGAGGAGACTTTGGACATTAAGTTCGGTCGGGTTCGGGTTCGGGTTGCAATTTCAAAAGAGCGATTATGCTAATTGACCCAGTAAGGAGTCCCCCCCATATAATACCCAGCGACAGGGCACAATTTTATGCAATTAATGCCGCAAATTCGGTGTACATTTTGCAGCCGAAATGAAAAAAACACACCCCGCTGTGGCTACTGGCTGCTGGTCTATATTTTTGCATGGCAACAAAATATGGACTACAATAAATATTTAAATTTTATTGTGCCGCACACCCCCCTTCGGCGCGGCACATCCATCAGGAGAAGCCAGGAGAGAAATAAAACTTAAAAGCGTTAAATTTACGAGGTACGGGCAAAGTGCTCGGACACATTTATGGCCCAAAACATGGCCGGGGCCCGACTACGATTGGCTCTGAAGTCTGGAGGGAATCGCTTCCATTTCGCATGCGCGCGCATTTAAATTCACTTCCGTTTTTGCAGTCTCTGTGTGTGTGAGTGTGTGTGTGGCTGCCATAAATTCATAACTTTGTGGAAAATCATAAAAACAGAATTTATGGCTTAATTATATATGTACTCCCAGGCAGAAGAAGGAAGGAGCGGGAAGCGAGGACTCAACACAACACAGTTGGCCTCGTCTTGGCCATTTCTTTCTTTTTCTTCATTTCACGCCGATGATTAAGTGCAACACACACACACACAGATTCTCACACAGATACACACACCCACACCACACACACACACATAGTGCCATACGGCGACTTTTCGCTTGCATTTATGCTTAAATGCGGCGCAATTGTTCCTAAAACGCTGCCAACCCGACACGCGATGATGGAAAACCTCAGCGATTTTCATTTGATTCTTGGCCAGACGTTTTCCGCTCATAACTCGCAATTACGTGCAGCATTTTCCTTTGTTTCTCCTTTATTGATTTCCCTGCGCTGATGGCCAAAAAAAAAAGAAAAAGAAGGAAAATTGGGTTAAGCTGTTGTTTTTCCATTCGCAGCGAGTCCAGCACACGCGCCCCGATAGGCGATTCCCACGATTCCTCGACGGAGGAAGGAGGAGCTGGCGAAGCAGGACCCGCAGACAGCTTGTCTATAAAGTTCGAGAAGCGAGAATTCCTTGCATAAAGCCAATTAAATTAAGAAATCTGATGCAGGCCGGCGACAACAGTGGCAAACACCACTCATACGAAAAGGAGTCGAGAGTCGGAGGGCAGAAACGTGAATCACAGTGGAATCTCGTCCCCGCTGTCGCTCCTGGCAATTGGTATTTTACAACAAACAGAGCTTGCGTTCAGCTTATTTAACATAAATCGAATGGCTACTGAAATACACCCAAGCCAGCAGCCAGTCAGCCAGTCAGGCAGTCAGGCAGTGGCCTTATCTCTGACTTTGACTGGAGCTCTCGCGGCTGGGATGTGCGCTGCACCACAAGAAAATGCTGGGTCCTTTACAGCTGAACATAAAGTATACGCCATGTTGAACGAGAGAGAGTTTATCATATAAATACTATTAATAAAATTAAATATTTAAGTTTATCATTTAAATACTATTAAACACTAATATTCCAAAACGTATTTGCAATTAAATATTTAATTGCACAACTACTTATTCATATTTGTATGATTTATTTGAGGAGCAAATGAAAAAGATGATAAAACCAAAGAATGGGCCTCTCTCATATTTATTATTTATTTATTTATTAAAAAACTAATAAGGTATAAAATACAATGGTACGAAATATATACAATTTCAATGTTTTACAGCTCATATTTAATTCTAAAAATCTACTTGCATTAATGGAAGCTAAACTTTTTATGATCATGATTATGTTCCTCACATTTAATAACAAAATGTCTATTTCAAAACCCCCTTTAATTCTCTCTGTGTGTTCCTGTTGGAGGCTGAGCCAATTTCATTGAGTAAAGGCAAATGTAAAGGTAAAGCAAACGACCTTTAGAAAAATTGCAGAGGTCCAAGGAGTTGTTTGTGTCTTCTGCAGACAAATCACGACCCGACGACGGAACCGGCCAGGCAGCAAAGCGAGGACATCCAGCTACAGATTTCACACCTCCTCCGACTCAAAAAAGAGCAGCAAAAACTAAAAAAAAAAAAATAAAGGAAAATAAGTAAGACGGACTGACCCAACTAATAAGAGTCAGCTACAGCTACAGCTACAGCACAACGGCAACATCGGACGACAGCAACAACATGGCATAATAAATAAAAGCCAAGTAGCTGGTGGTGCTGCCTCGGAGTCTGGGTCTGCATCTGGGCCTGGTCTGTAGCTCGGAGTCCGGAGTCCGGAGCAGAGTCTGCTGCACTGGGCCCTGTGATTTTCACAAGTTGATATCGCAAACACAAAATGTTAATGAGCAATTTCGAGATGGTGCGAAGTGATTTCATTATTTTAACTTTTTTTGGTTGTCTTTTTTTGTTTCTTAGTTGTCTTTGTCTCTGGTCTCTGGTCTCTGGTCTGGTCTGGTCTGGGATTGGACGCGTTGTTGTGCCGTTTCTCCTTCTTTTTTGGGCTTCGCTTAAGACTTTTATTACGGCTGCTGCTACTGCTGCATTGGGTAATGAAAGCGAAATAATTTTAATTGGCACTGCCTGGCAGCAGCACTTTTATTTTTGGGCTCTCTCGATGCCAAATTAATTATTTCCTGTCAAATTAGTTTTGAGTTTGGGCATAAATTACGGCTCAGCCGGTATGAATATGCATTGCACTCGGCTTTCCCCATTCCCCATTCCTCATTCCCATCCTCATCCAGCAAAATGTCACCTGTCGTGCACTGTCGCGTCGGGTTACTTCAAAAAAACTGTTCCGCCGCATAAATTAAGGCCGGGCTACGTTGATTAATTGGGTCGCGTTTGATGATTAAAACATAAATTGCAATGGATGCAGAAAACTTGGCCATGGATACTAACTATACATCGACTAAGTGCACTTTGTGACCAGGCAGGAGCCATCGTCTTAGGGGTTGCCAGGCACTAAAATTACACTTAATTAAACAACGAGCCATTAGGGATCGGAATCCCCATCGGCACGAAGTCAAGGGGTTGCAAGGACCTCTTCAAGAATTTTAGGAAGGGAAAGAAGTCTTCTCGGAACCTTTATTATCGATCTGAATTAACTGGACATAATCCACCAAACTGGAAAGGCAGTTAAGAATGTAAAACTTCTTAAAGCAGACGATATTTATGTTTAAAGAAGGTATGTCCTGGAAACTGCAAGGTTTACTATAAGGGTTTTCCTTAAGAAGTGTGTATATAATATAAAAATAGTTAAGTTGATAATATTTTGAGACATTTTTATGCCAAATGCAAGTTATATATGTATGTTTGGCTTACCTCTCAGTTACTTAGCTTACTATAAGGGTTTTCCTTAAGAAGTGTGTACATAATATAAAATAGTTTAGTTAATTATATTTCGAGACATTTCAATACCATAAGCAAGTTATATATGTTTGGCTTACCTCTCAGTTAGCTTAGCTTATTCAGTCAGAACTACAAACTGATTTGTTTCAGAAAATGTGTCAATTTCTAATAATTTTCGTCTTTCTTCTATACACAAGTACCGCCAATGGAAACCTGTGCGTCACCAATGTGGTTGTACGAATGCCCCACGAGAAGGACATTGGCCTGATCTTCGGTAAGGCTAACTGTGATGCCCCTTGACTCTCCTGGCTGACCTATGTACCAACCACAGATCTGACCGTCATCAATAGCGTGAAGAATGAGAGACGGGAAACGTTGGACTTTATGGTCAACTCGGATGGAGAATGCACTGTGAACACCACGGATGGAGAGCTCGTCCAGTCGATGGGTCGCATCTTTGGCGGCAACTTCGGTGCCATTGAGCCTGGCAAGTCCGAAAGCGTGTCCTTGGTGTGGCCCACTGTGGTTAGGCCTCCCACTATATTAGTTTGGCTAAATATTAGTATATATATTCTCTTCCTAGTCCCTGTTCAACCGCGTGGGCAGTTGCCCCATCCAGCTCACAGCCACGAGTGCCCAGGATTCCATATCCTCAACGAAGCAGCTGCTCCACTTTGACACCCGCTTCGAGACCCTCGATCCAAGCGGCAACTCGCTGCGCAAGCGAAAGGACTTCATAGACTGCCAAAACTGGGACAAGGACTACTTCCGCAACTGCACGCCGCTCAACTGCGAGGAGCGATACTTTGGCCAGCGAAACTTCTACAACCGTGTCACCGAGAGGTGCGAGTGCGTGCGTTCCAGCTCGCGACCTGGCGAATTCTACGACATTTACAGCAACGAGGCCATCGATCGCAATAATTTTGTGACGGACAAGGAGCTCGAGGAGATCAAGCAGGGCAAGTTTGATGCGAATTATTTGGATTTGCAAGGGCCTGAGGTGAGTGATATATCATGTATTAATTTCATATCGAGAATATATAGTGTTGAAGCGGCCTGACTCGCCCACATGCAGACTTTCTACACAAACTTTACACTCGACTTACATTTGACATGGTTGCAGCGCCATCTTGTGCTTATGTTGTGGAACTATGCCAAGCAGGGCGCTTTAGTAGGGCAAATGTCGCAGTGTGAAAACATGGCGCCGTGGCTTAGTTGGTTAAAGCGCCTGTCTAGTAAACAGGAGATCGTGAGTTCGAATCTCGCCGGGGCCTATGGAATACGCTTTGAGTCATTCCTCTACTTATTTTTATTAAATATTTTTTTTTACTGTTTTATTTAGATAAACTTTTTTTATTTGTAATTATCTCAAATTTTTTAAATGAACCAATTCCTGGTAGTTGTCTTAGGATGTTTCCATGCGTGGCTAGTTGATTGCTCTTGTGGATAGGCTTTTCCTACTATTATTACCATAAATGAATACTCCAAAACTTGATTTTTGGAAAGTTTAAGCCTGTTATTAACAACAGTATCTTTATTTCTCCGTTCTGCTTGCAACAGGAGGAACAACTGTATCTGTATCCCAAAACAATGTCTAGCCAACGCAGGGAAAAGAGCAATCAATTAGCCGCCACTTCACCCCATTTGTCCCGTCTCACAACTTCGGAAAGTTGCGACAAATCCCAAATAGTTACTATGGCTGATTTCAAGTTTTGCTTTCAGCGCTTGATGGATGAACAAAGAGAAAGTGCAATGGCGAAGCAGGTCCGGAAGAAGTCCCCACTCGAGGTATCTATGTTGACGCAACTCTACTACGACTGGTATCTGCCCCTGAGGTCAGAGGCCCTTGGCGGATTCAGTGAAATTGAAGATGGCGAAAGTGCTGCCTCCTCCTCGGAGTCCGTGGTAGACTGGCCAAGCAAACTGGACGGCAGCGGAATGCTGTTGCTGATCCTTAAGGGGGTCTACATTGTGAGTTTGAGATGCTGGCAACGAAAATCGTGAATTGATGCTTGATCTTGCAGATCTTATCGCTAATTATGTTTCAGATTCTCATGACTCTGTTGGCCTATTTTGCGGTGTGCGTTGCCGTCTACGGATTCATCGAGTTGTACAGTTTGTGGAAGTCCAATGATCCCGCAGAGTCCTTGTTTGGGGACTGGGACTCAAACTCGCACACCAGCCAGACAGAGGTTTTTACCACCGCGAGCCTGATATCCCACCGATAGCTGGACAGGTTTTTTTTTTTAAATTGTTTAATTGTTTATTATTGTTTTATGATTTTATTTCCATTTTTGATTTTAAATTAAATTTAATTATCTTGGCGTTGATACGACATTTACAGTAAGGAGGGCCAGTTTGATTCGAATTATCTGCAATCTAAGGTATAAAGATCTCTATCGAGATATGATGATTTTGAGCGTTTGCCTAAATTCAAGAAAATTACAAAATTAAAGGATTCGCACGCGACAAAAGCGGATGTCACTTTCGCGGGGAGCGGGATTATTTTAATGAAACAAATTTTAAAAAAGGTATGCGTTAATGTCCGTTCTATATGCTTTTATTTTCAATCAGAAATAAAGCGTAGTTTTTTATATTTAAATGTAGTCGCTGGCGCAAACAGTGCTGCCAGACTTTTCGGTGGCGAGCGACCAACGTTGCCAGTTCAGCGGAAAAGTCAAGTTTTTAGCTATAAAAAGGAACTCTGGCAACGCTGTCTATAGAGCTGACTGTCTAGCCAATTGGCTAGACAGAAAATGATGAGACCACATTTTCGCGCCTTTTCTGAGGCACTTGGCATTTTGATAGAAAATCGTGCGGGCACACCGAGCGGTTTTCTAGTTGGAAACGATTGTGATTTAATTGAACCTGGTCACACTACGCTGTTGGCCGAAGAAAAACATTGTTTTGCTAGCGAAAACATTTATTTACAAAAATTCTAGCAAAGAAATGGAGAAACAAAGAAGACCACGCGCAAAGCGAACTCGGTCGTTCGGATATGACGAAAAGGTCCTGTTAATCAAGCAGGTCAAGTCTTGGCCGGTGTTGTGGGACATACGAGACAAGCGACATTTCGATGGGGCCTACTTAAAAAAGGCTTGGGAGAGCGTAGCTGCGGCCCTAGATAAAGACTGTAAGTTGTAATGCTATAAGTAATGATCCTAGATAAATATTATACATTTACTTTACAGTCATTAGTTGCAAAACAGCGTGGAAATCGTTGCGGGATAGCCATAGATATTACCTAAAAACGCGGGAGAAGAAAGGATCGAAATATGGCGGCTGGCGGCATGCTTCCCACTTGAATTTCCTGCCCAAGGACTTTAGGGAAAAATCGTAGGTGGCCTGAAATCCAACTAAATATTTATCTCACGTTTTATTGTGTTTTAGGAAATCAAATACCTCCGCCTTAATTCCCGTTGAGAGGGAAGACAGCGAATCCACCCAAGATATAGAGGAGGAGTGCGAAGAGGAGACGGCCTCTCAAATGGAAACGGATATCAGTAGCCTAATTGAGGATGCCAAGGACCTGGGCAAGGATCTCTCGAATTGGACCGAGGACTTGTACTCCTCTGTAAGTTAATTACAAGTTTATTATTGTTCTTATTATAATACATATATTTTTAATTACAGATGGGAAAAATCCGCGAAAAAAGAGAAGAATTGTCACCCACAAAGGACGAAGAACAGCGTAAGCCTGTCTTATCTAGACCAATTGTTGCTTACTGGGTGTCATTACTCAACAAAATGGCCCCGGAAGATGCCGATGCAGCCGAGCAACAGATGACGCAGACCCTCTGGGCCGAGATTGCGGCGATTAAGTATAAGAATAGCCATTAAGTTGTAGATTTTAAGATAGTTAAACCAGAGTCCTAATATGTAAAGTGATATTTTCATGTCTTGGAAACTCAGTCCCTCGTCCATATAATGACATGCTCTACAAAACAAATAGAGCTAATAAACTTATTCTTAGATTGACTGTAGATAGACGTATCCTCAGAGGAAATTTATTGTTTAATTAAATAAATGTTAAATTACAAAATTAAACAGTAAGAAACTCATTTTGGTGTATTTTTTAGTACTTAAACACAGTGCCGTTGTCTGGTCACACTGTTTCCTCCTACCTCTTAGCCGACTTATTTTGCATCCGATGCCAAGAAAACAGAAATGCTCCGCCAGAATCTATTGGATCAGCTCAAGCACTTCATAGAGACTGTAAGCAATGGCCACAGCAACCCCCAGCTGCTCACCAACCCCAGTCTCATCAAGCTTGCGTGAGTAATCCTACACTTCTTCCCGGAGAGGAGTAAACAACTCTTGAACTCTTAGCTTGGGCTTTCTGGAGGAGCTGCCCGCCACGCGAGACATTGTATTCGAATACTTCGCCTTGCTGGCGGAGATCAGCGTTCAGCTGTATGTCTCGCCAGAGATGGCGGACCAGAAGACCGGGATGCCGGTGTCGCAGGTGAAGCAGGCCGGCAACCGGCAGCAACAGGCGCGTGCTCCGGAATACGAGAGCTTCAACATTGTGAAGACGGCGCTGCAGAGTCTGGTGTGGAAGGGTCCGCCGGCCTGGTCGCCGCTCATTGCCAACTGGAGCCTGGAGCTGGTGGCCAAGCTGTCGGACAAGTACACCCAGCGCCGCATGACCATCACGGCGAGCTGCAACTACTGGCTGGAGTGCAGTGCCATGCACGGCCTGATGACGCTCATCAATAGCTGCTTTCGCAAGCTCACGCAGCCGGAGGAGGAGGCCTGCGTGGAGATTATGCTAAATGCCTTCCATCGCTTCCCCATGACCTTTGACTGGATTGTGGCCAGGCTGGGCGGCTGCTTTCCCTACAAAATCATCATGCAGATCCTGCAGTGCGGCATCAAGCGTTTTGTGGAGGATTACCGGTGTCACCTGGACTCGGAGGCGGGCATCTTGGACTATATGACCTCGTGCCACGAGCAGCATTTGAGGGCCGCCTTCCGAGAGATGCTTAGGGAGGGATTTGCTCCAAAGAAACAGCTGGATGTGGCCGTGGTGCCGTTTCTGCTGATCACCACCAACTATTCGGATGCAATTCTGCAGAGTTTGGTCAATGTTCTTGTGGAAATATGTATGTTTTAGTTAAAGAGAAAAGAACTTGTAATTCACAATCTCTTTCCTTTAGATTCCGAGGACATGAGCGAGGTAATTGTACAAAAATCCCCTCTCTGGCTCAGCAACAAGATGTTTGCCGACATGCAGCCCACACTGAACAATGCTGTGCTCCGCCTGAACGAGCATGGAGCCACGCTGCTTATCACCGCCGCCAGGTTGGCGGAGAAGTTTACGTGGTGCCAGGACTTTCTGGACAACTCCATGCAGGAACTGGAGCAATGGGTGCTCAATCAGCGCAACTTTCCGCTGCTGGCAGACCTGGCGTACGAGGAAACCAAGTATATGCTGTGGAAAAGCTGCCTCAGCACCAATCTCTTTGAGCAGCAGACGGCTGTGCGATTGCTGCTGGTGGTTTGTGAGTAGAAATGTGAATATTAGAGGTTTCTAATGATATTAATTGATTTTTTACAAACTATAGCCTCCCAACATCCCCACATTTACTATCAAACCATTTCCCAGCTGCTTAAAAAGTCATATGCCCAAAATCCCAATGGCATAGGCGCTCTTATTCGTTTGCTGGGTGGCCAGAGTGGCATGGTTAACTTTCCTGGCTTTACGCCGGGCTTCAAAATGGTTTTGGAGGACATTACACTGCATGTGCAAGTCAATAGTCGCCTGCCAGTGGCATCAGGCACGCCTACAGAGGCCTTTAACACCTTCTCCAACCTCAACATCCTGGCCAAGTAAGAATTCAAACATTTCTTTTAATTGCTGATAACTTAAAAATCATAAATCTCTCATTTAGAATGCACAAAAGCAAGAATGTGGCTCCCTACATCAAAGCGCAGCAACTTAATCAAGCCCTCAACGAGTGTCTGCCCAAAATCATTCAAATCTTTGATTGTACTGTCAATAAATTGGTTCTCAAGATGGACAGAGATGCGGCGGAGCACAGTGCCCAGAAATTTAAAGCTCAGCAAGCAAGTAATAATAATAATAATGACTTGTGCAATGGCAAGGACTATGGCAAGCGACCTAAGCTGGAGGCGGGCGAGGTTAAGGTAGAAGATGATGATGAGGATGCCAGCCGCATGCGCTTGGCTCACCTCATTGTGGATCTGCTGAATAACATTGAGGCAGGCAGTCGCACGAATGTGCTGCGCACTCCCATGGTTCTCAAGCTGGCAGTGCTGAGCGTCAAGTACTTCTTTGTGGGGCTCACTGAGAGGAGTAAGTACAAAATATTAGTAAAGGTTAAATATTATATCTTTTATATTATATTTACAGCTGTCATCCGACGCGCTGCCGCCTCGCATCGTTCCTTCAGCCTGCTGCAACGCCAGTGTTCTGCTCGCAAGATTGCTCGAACTATTTGCCTGCGTGAACTGGTGGAGGGAGCCCTCTTCTATCACGGCCATCTCCTTGGCCAGCTGGAGGAGTACGAACTGGATGAGCTGAAGATACCAGAGCACGAGCTGCTTATACTACAAAACCTGCACACCAGTTCTGGCGCCAACTCCAATCGATCTGTGCTGCATTCGGGAATCATTGGACGTGGCCTGCGACCTGTGTTGGCCACCAATGAGCGGAATTGCGATGCAGAAAAGCAGGCGCTGTATTTGAAGGCCTTGAATGCCTGCTGTGCGGATCTGGAGAAGCCCAACAATGTGGAGGGCTACTCGCTGGTCTCGCTGCTGCTGGTCGAGCTGGTCTCCACGGATGTCATGTACAACGGCCTGCCCTTTCCCGACGAGGAGTTCACCAAGGTCACCATGGAGCGGGATATGCAGATTCGAAGGGCCTTCATCACCTCACCTGTACTGTGGGCTGTGTTGGGTTTGATAGCTGCGCACAGGCCGGCGCTTTGCTACTCCTCAGTGCTGCTGCGAGCACTCTGCGCCACCTGCCTGCATCACTGGCGGGGTAAAAATGGTGAGCTTATTGTTTATATACAATTCTCTACGTTTTTCTTTAAACAAAAACACATTTCTTTGATTTATTTAGTGAATAAATACCAGGCCACATCGGCCAACGATGAGCTGATGCTGTGCACCAAGAAGATGCTGCAGCTGCTGGCCATGAGCCAACTAATACCACCGCCACTGACCAACCTGCATCTCATTATCGATCACTTTGAGTCGTCAGAGGTAGGGTAGTACTACTTTCCACTTGCAGGAGGCTTGTTCAATGCATTTCCCCTTTCCAGATTGCTTTGCTGCTGCGCGAATGCATCTGGAACTACCTTAAGGATCACGTGCCCTCGCCTGCCCTCTTCCATGTGGACAACAATGGCCTGCATTGGCGAAATACAAGCACACCGCTGGCCAGAGTGCCGCCCCAGTATGTGGACACGCTGCGCCATTTAATGCAACGAAAGCTGTCCACGCTGGGCCCTCACTACCACCAGATGTTCATCATGGGCGAGCTGATGGCGGGGCCCACTGAGCCGGATCCCACGGCCCGGCTGGAGATTGTGGAACTAGATTAAGCGTGTGTATGTAGTTAGCTAGCCTAATGTCGTGTGAGTGTCTGAGTCTGTGTGAGGAGCAAACTAAATGCAATGTTTGTAATTGATCTTCAACGGGTTTCTTTTATTTGTAAAAATTAAAATCTCAACCTTATTGGGGGCCTTGCAAATACTGTCCAGCAGTTATTGTTTCCCCTCTTCGTTGGCGCCTGAAAAATGGCATCGTGTTTGTGTATAACGAAGCCAACAACAACAACAGAATTTCCATGAACAACATGTTTTTCTTTATGTGTGTGTGTGTGCGCACAGGATGTGGGCTGTGATGCCTCTCTCTCTCTCTCCGCCTCCAGCAATCCCCCGCCGCCTTCAGTACATCATTAAGTTATATTAACGACTAATTTACGCTTTCATTTTGCTTCAAATATAATACACAGTATTGTCACATGGATATATAGCTTTTCTACCATCAGCCAACTTGAAGTTTGTGCCGATGCTGGGCTCCTGCTTCTGCTTCTGCTTCTGCTCCTGGCGCACTCCTACCCTGGGTTCTATTGGTTACAAAATACTTGGCGAATGTGTGTGTGTGTGGGGACAACAAAAACGGGGGGAAAACAAAACCAAAATGTTGCTCACAATTTGTTAACAAAGTTATTACTTTCGATTACGCTTAGCTTCTTAGCCTACGAAGTCCGGCAGTGGCTCAGTTTGCGCACAGAGATGCAGGAGGTTAGCTTCTTGGCGCGACGCTTTAACGCTGAACCCTTCTTCTTAACCGGTGGCTCCTCCATGCTGCCATTGCCCAGCGAATGTCCAGAGGAGGCGCCAGCGGCAGCAGCAGCAGCGGCGGCGGCAGCACTAGTAGAAGGTGGCTCATAGGTGTGGCAGGCGGCATGGGCAGCCGCTGACTGCTTGGATCGAATCTCGGAAGCAGCGGCTTGCGCCTGCCGGGCGAGCTCCTCTGTAGAAGAAAACCATGTATTTTTTTTAACTTTAAAGAAAGATTAAAGAGAAAACCCACGGTTAACGTCATGCTCGGTGAAGTAGACGTCCTCCTGGTCCTGATCGCCGTAGTGGTAGGCCTCCAGGTAAGGCACCACAGTTGAACTGCGGTACTTGTCGCCCTTCAGCGGGGGAATGGGTATCGGTGGGCCGGTCACCGGCGGGGCGGACATAAACCAACTGAAAATAATATCAATAATATTAATAACAACCTTAAGGAAGGTATTTCCCACTCACATGTCATGCCTGATCTCTTGGAGCGACAACCTTTGACTGGGATCAGCCTGCAGCATGCCCAGTATGAGCCTGGCAAAGTCCGGGTCCATTTGGTACAGCCACTCGGGTGCCTCCCACTGTCCCCGGCCAATGTTCTCCAGCAGCCGGTAGATGTTGTCACCCTCGAAAGGATACTGTCCTGTGGCCAGGTTGTAGCTGCACAAGTTAAACATAAAATACGGTTTTATAGAGCTTTAAGTTTCCTACTTACAGTGTCACGCCGCTGCTCCAGATGTCCACCTTAAACCCAGCAAAGGTCTCGTGTCCATTGGCTATTTCTGGCGGCTGGAAGGCGGGCGATCCCTGGCCCGTGGTGCAAGTGTCGTCGGGCGCAAAGAGATCCAGTTGCTCGGCCACCCCAAAGTCAGAGATCTTGAGGGTCTGATCGAGGGAGAGCAGCAGGTTGCCCGGCTTGATGTCCTTGTGTATCACCCGGCAGCTGTGCAGGTATTCCAACCCATCGACCAGCTGATGGAAGTAGCCATGCGCCTGGAACAGCGGCATTCGCTTGTCCGCCTGGTAGTCCACCATCTCCTGCAGTCCGCCCACGCAATACTCCATCACCAGGTACATCTTCTGCTTCTCCTCGTTGTACAGCACATCCATTAGCTCCACAACATTCGGATGCTTCAGCTGCTTCAGCAGGTGAATCTCCCTCGTGACATTCTGTTCGCCATTTGGAATCCTTCGGAGTTTGCGCTTTGTTAGGATTTTCACGGCCAACCGGCAGAGGTTCTCCGAGTTCATGGCCTCCTTTACCTTGCCGTAGGAACCCTCGCCCAGGACATCGCCCATGATGTACTTGCCCACCATCTTGATGGCCTTCTTCTTCTGCTGATAGATAATGTCCTGGCTGTCGACGCGATTGAAGAACATGTTGCCCATGTCCAGGGTGACGCGATCCAGCGTCTCAATCTCGTCGTCATTGAGCCAGGTGACTTGTGGGTGGGGCTGCTCATCCAGCAGTTCGTCCTCTGTGTAAAATCCTACGCCTCCGGCTGCTGGATGAATGTCCAAATCATGGCTCTCCTTCAGTTCCACGAATGGCTCATCCAGCTCTGATGTTGTGTCAAAGTGAAAGTTCTTGTTGGTCAGCAGAACGGTCATCTCGTCGCCAATGGGATCCTCCTCGCCCAGGGCCTCCTGCTGCTGGGCTCCGCCGCCGCCCCCGACGATGACGTGATGATGTGCTGCCTTGACTGGTGCCTCCATGGTGGTCACAGTCATCTGGACAGGCTCTGCCTCTGATTGCTAGTCCACCTCTCGCTTCTGCTGGTGCTAGTGCTCCCGCCTCTTCCACTCCCTCTCCTTCAAGCTCTCTCCCCAAACCCGCGTCTCCCTCTCCTGGGCGAGAGCTAGAACATTGCATAAACCGCCGGACGGAAGGGCCCACTGCTCACATCGTTCGTCGCAACCCGCCGGCGGAATGGAATGGCGCGAACTGGATCGAAAGTTGCTGCTGCTACTGCTGCGGCGAGCTATGTGCTGGTGGCTACCTCCTCCTCCTTCTCTCTGGGTGGCTCCTCCTGGCGCACACACCTCTCGAAATAACTTTATTTTTGTAATCAATTCGCACAGACACACACGAACGAACCGAGTCGCCGTGAGGTTTCTCGAGGTCTCTCGTCGCCGTTCGTCAAGTGCGCGAAATCCGTCGGAATTGCCGCTGTCCCCCTTAGCCGCACAGTTTTCAGCGACTCTGTTTTTCATCAATTTCTGTTAATTTCTGTGTTTACTCGCTTAATTTGTTTTTCCCTTTCCAAAAAAGAATTGTTTAACAATTATTTATGGTCAAATTGACAATTGCGCGATACGGTCACTCTGCCGCAGTCGACCAGGGCTGCAGTCTTTTTGTTGTTTTTGTTTTTTATTGTTGAAGCAGCAAAACAAACGAGGAAATTGTATTTTAAAAAATACTCGAATATCAACGAACGAGAAGTCATGGCCGCAGGGATTACCACCAAGGAGCGTCTGGAGCGCCTGATGGCCGCCAAGGCGCAGCTGGAGGCGCAGATCAGCAAACACGGACAGATCCTGGCCGCCGTGAGTAAAAGTCGCGCATTCATCCACACACGCACACCCTGTAATACTGAGTGTAGGGTATATCAGCTGCATGTAAAGTTTGTCAAGCTGTTTAGGTTTTGAGATTTGTATATCTCTTTTATTAGGGATTATATATTTTATATAGAGTTATGTACAATAAATGTATTGTATTTCATAATTTAAGTAATGTAATAATTATGTTAAAGTACACAGACCTACAAAATGTAAAAAATCGCAGAACCAAGAACCGGAATATACTTTTCCGAAGGTTTTTGATGCGCTGAACTTGAATCCGTCCTCCAAAAGTTTCCTATACGTCAGAGATATTTTAACCTAAACGTTTTTAAAAGGCCAAATTCAAGTTCAGCAGATTGAAAACTATCAGAAAAGTAAATTCCGGTTCTTGGTTTTAAAATGCTGTCGGCCTGTAATATCTTCTTAGGTTAAAAATGAGATTTTATATGTACAATTGCTAGGCATTATAGCTTTTGTGAATTTTCTCCATACTTACTATTATTTATTAATTATTTACTTTTTTATTTATAGTGCGACAAACTTATTTTTGTGAAGGTTTTATTATTGTACCATAGAGAGCAAAGTTTTTCTCCGGAAAAAATTCCCAAAATCGATAAGGTTACTTATAAAATATGTCAATAAGCTATTAAGTACGTTTTTGTTATCAAGATACATTAATTTATCATGTTTTACCTAATTTAGATTAAATTTGGTTCCATGAAAGGTTTACCTAATTTTATAACTACATAAAACAATAGATTTGCAACTTCTTATACAACTTAATTCATTGCTCTCTCTTCCAGAACGACAATGTAGGCATGAGTGGTCCGCTGGTGGACTTGGAGGGCTTTCCGCGCAACGACATTGACATCTACCAGGTGCGCCAGGCCCGCCAGTCCATCATCTGCCTGCAGAACGATCACAAGGAGCTGATGAACCAAATCCAGACCCAGCTCAACTTGTACCACAGTGAGATTGCCACCACGGATCCGGAGCTGGTGAACCGTGCCTCTGCCCTGGATTTGGATAGCGATCGAACCACCGGTGGAGCTAATATAACCAACTTGGCACCTGCTCGCGCCTTTGTGGTGGTCAACCTAGTCAGCCCCAATTCCCCTGCGGAAGAAGCTGTGAGTGTTAATGAAAGAGGGATCTTCTTTTGTAGTTCTTAAAGTATTCTCAATTGTAGGGACTTTGTGTGGGCGATGCTATCCTCCGCTTTGGCTCTGTCAACAGCAACAATTTCAAGGGAGATCTCGGCCAGATTGGTGAAATAGTTCGCAACATGCAAAACCAGAAGGTTCAACTGAAAGTAAAGCGCGGCGAGCAGCAGTTGGATCTGATCCTTGTGCCGAAGACCTGGAGCGGACGCGGCCTCCTCGGCTGCAACATAGTCCTGCCTCCCGAGGCCATGGAGCACTGATTTCCCTAACTTTTAAGCTTTGACGCATTTGCCAGTGTAAACTTGCTCTGCATTTAATTATCAACTCATGGCCAGGCCACAGAACATGTTTGCACTAAATGGTGGAAATTGATTTTCAGATTGGTGTCCTGTTTTCAGACTTTAGGCTTTCCGGGCCAATTTGTTCGGGGCAGTTTCAGTTGACTGACAGGCCGGGTCAGTGTGCCAAGGAACAGCTTCGGCTTGGACAGAGGTAGGTAAGTCAAGGCGACAGGTAAAGGCTTGCCAATTACTATTAGGTTTGTGATGAGTTGTCTGGGAGCTGAATGCGGTCATAGCCTTTTTTATTGAATAGATTTTACTAATAAAAACGTATATTTTTTAACATATAATAATGTTTGAAAGAAACAAGCTGAAACAGCTACAAATTAATAAATCGATTTAGGC
>JAEIIH010034682.1:0-10390 GCA_018904745.1 Drosophila orosa | reverse complement strand
CTGGGCATTTCGTCCTTTAGCACATGTGAAATCAATAATGCCTCACTGTATACGAGGGTCGCCTCTTATCTGAATTGGATCCATGAAAATGCCGGTGCTCACAATTTGGATCTGTAAAATATTTTGTATATATTTTATTATAATAGAATACTGAAGATAATTTCCAAATGAATGCCACACAGAAGGCACTTCGTGCTCTAGCTCCTTCGGAAATTATTTAGAAGACCCTTCCACCTTGACGAGTCACATAAATTAGCCGATTTCTTTCTCTTCCTCTGGAGAAATGCCGACAGCGTTGGCACCAGGAAGTAAGCGACCTACAAGCGTTTGTTCGGGACTTTCCAGGAATTTTCGAGGCGTAGCAACTGTTTGTGACATGTTTTGATTTGTGTTGTCGACGTTTACGAGCTTGTAACTCTTGCCAGGCCAGGGACTTGGACCTGGGGACTTGGACTTGGATTTGGACTTGGAGCTAGGCCAGAGAGACTGGTCGCCACTCACTCGACACAGAATCCAAGTTGTTATCGATGACATTAATAGCGATTGGGGGGGCTTTCATCAATTACAAGGCTTTGTTGAGGACCAACAGCAAGCAGCCACATCCACAACCAGCTCGGCCTACGCAGCGAAATTGTAAATTATTACAATGCAAATGATTTCCATATTGTAAATATGATGTGAGTGCTGATAAAGCAGCGGGGCTGGCAAAAGGGAACCGCCTCTGCCTGTTGGCCAAGTTTGTGCAAACAAAAGTTCAACGCATTCAAAATCAAGGCTTCGAGATGGTCACAGTGGTGCAGGGTCGCATGTTTCTGTGTTGAAAATGATTGTAGTATATATTTTGCTAACATTTTTTATTTATTATTTTTTACTTTATACATATGTGTTATTTATGTAAATGTAATTATTTTAGTATTTTTCAAGAAACTTTACAAGTTATATATAGTTAGCCAACGATCCGCCTTAATATTTTGTGCACTGAACACGCATACTTGAGAGTTTCTAGGAACTGTTTTATTTTTGTATATTTCTTTATGTAGATAGTAACTGGGTTTTAGCATTTAATTGTTTTAATAATCGTTTTCAGTACTAATTTTATTGAAGAATAGCCATAATAATTTTCACATAGCAGTTTTTTGCGGAACCCGGACTTGGGAATTTTAAGCAACAAATTTTATATCAGAGAAAGGTTCCTCTCAAAGGTGTTTTATATTTTTTGTTGTTCCTTTTAGGGGAAAGAATATAAATTTAGTTTTATAAACGTATTATTTTATCTATTAAAGACAAGTGCAGAATGTTGTTTATAAAATATAAACTTTGCTGCCAATCGAACTTATAGTTATAAATTATTTAAATATGAATTATATGTTAATAATAAATTTGATTTTAATGGTTTTATATTAGTGAAATATTTTTTTGCTTAAATTTCCTTTAAAACTTCCCCTCTTTGGTACCAATGTGCAGTTAAAGTAATTTCGACAAGTACCGTTTTGGGCTTGGATCTTGGCCTGGCTTTTGGGCTGGGACTTAAGTTCGGAACTGGGTTTTCTGCGTTTGCATTTTGGCTTTGGGTTTCCTTTGCCGCCTTGACCACGTCCAACTACCACCAACGACGTCGCCGGCAATCAAGTCAAGAAACCGCGCCGAACTGTATTAACTCTTGTCTCCGGCCAACTGTTGCCCCATTGCCAAGTTTCCAAGTCTCCGAGTCTCCGAGTTACCAAGTTCCAAGTTGCCGTCTGCCGCTGTCAGTTGGCATCTTCCTGTTTGCACAAACGTCACGTTCGAGTCACGTTTCCAACTGCCATCAATGGGGTGCCCGGGCACTTAGTCTCGCCCATAGCCGCAGTTGATGTTTCCCACAAATTTAAGGCCGCGTCCGCAATTCGCCATTCGTACTATCTGAGGAGAGTCCGCTGTTTGGGTTCTGCTGGGCGCTGGCGTAACGCAACAATTTCGCAATCACCTGACAATGTGACAGGTAATAGTCGTGTCCAGCACACTAGACATTTGCATACTCATAGGCACGGGCACGGGCACCGCCGAATAGTCAACTGTGAAGTAATTTCGATGCCAGAGTGCCGGATCGCATCGCCCGATGGTCACCTTCGGTCCGTGTCTGGCTCTGGAGCATACTGTGATAAGTAATTGCATTGCGTTCTCTGCAGAGAGAGAACATTTTGGAACACTGTTTGCAATTTGTTTTTTCTAAATTCAAAACATTTAAAGAACGTTGTTCGATTTTAAAGTTATCTACAGGTGGGATTTTCCTTTAATTTGGTTATGTGGCCCCCAGCTCACCATGTAAGAACTTAATTCTTGGGAAAAATAAATTGTTTGGCATACCACGCTTAGATAAAAAAAACACCGAAAATTTGTATAACTTTAAATTATAAAAAAATGCCTTACTTAACCACAAAATAATAACTAGAGATAGCTTCATAATTATAAATGTTATCTGTAAACAACAAAATATTTCTTCAAATTCCTTTCCTTTAATAAATTACAAAAACGTAAAATGTTATATAAGGTTAGTTTCCATTAATTTTAGACTATAAATAGAGTAACCAGAACCCTGAACTTTAGTTTTCAATAAGCTGTTAACATGAAAGGACAGCTAATCTTTGGAATTTTTCTACTTGGAGCTCACTTCGGACTTTCTATTCCGAATGACCATCAAAGAATTATCAATGGAAACTTTGCTGTTGCCAAGCAATTTCCCTATCAAGTTTACTTCGATGTCCTTGATCTCTTCAACCTAAAAGAGCCTATTGAATGGACAGGATGTTGTGGTGGAACTTTGATATCCAAAAGAATAATTTTGACGGCGGCTCATTGCTTTGACAGTCCAAACATGTAAGAAAATTGGATACTTGTCAAACATTTTTCTTTTGTTTTAATTTAATTTAATTTTTTTTAATTTTAGCTATGCTATTAAAATATATTTTGGTGCTGTAGACAAATCGAATAAAAGCGAAATCGGTCAACAACAATTGGTGGTCAAAAGAGCTAATGTTGTTGTTCATCAAGAATATGATGAACAAAATGTTTATAACGATATTGCCCTCATTAAGCTTCCCATAGACGTGGCATTCAATGAGTACATAAGACCAGCCAAGTTACCTCAACCAAATATAATCTATAACTCCAGTGAAGCAATTGCCTCTGGTTGGGGATCCGTTGAAGGTAAGTTTGATTTACAATTTAATAACTTTTCTAACATCTATAAATAGTTTTAGCTAATGGCACACAGATTCCTGGCTCCAAGTTGAAGTATTTTGAAATTTCCATTCTGTCACATGCTGAATGCCACAAGTGGTTTGAAAATATCTTCGAGAAAATTACTCCATCATCAAAGATTTGCATCGCTCCAAGTGTGGATGTTCCATGCGACGGAGATTCGGGAGGTCCTCTGGCTGTTAGCCATGAAAACGACTTTGTAGTAGTGGGCATTATGTCCCATGGCCGCACAGAAAATTGTACAATCCATGATCCATCAGTGTATACAAGGGTCGCATCGTATCTTTATTGGATCCATGAAAACGCAGGTGCTCATAATTTGGATGTGTGAATAAATGTTTCGTATCGTATATCAAAGAGTTCCTTTGTTACCTTCCTTACCCTTTTGTAAATCAAAGAATTAAAAATTTTGCATTTAAAAGTTTTTCAAATAAATTATGGAACTTTATTAATGTTTTCTTTAAGTGTAGGCCTGCATTCGCTTCACACAATTTGGGCCATTGCTAAGGCCAGAGAACCGAAGGCAAACCGAGGCGAATCCATTCATGAAACGGGCACCCGCCTAGGAAACCGAACCGACTCGCAGCCATATAAATTGCAGAGATTTCTCTTCCTTTGACTGCCTGCCTGCCTTGTTATTAAAAGTTCAACCCACATGAGAAGCAATTTGCAAACTGTTAGAACGAATAAATAGTTTAGCAGGCAGAGCTGGGAGCCGGGATCTCAGCCGTAAGTGGCACTTGGCCAGGAATTTGATAAGCTCGAGAGAGATGCATTTGCACCTGAAGCCGAATCCGAATCCGAATCCGAGTTCGAGACCCAGTATCAGGTCAGCCTTTTGGAATACAATACCGAAAGTGATTCCTCTCGGCTCAGGAAAAACACTTTGCCCTGCCATTTGGCTTTCTTTTTTCTTTCTCCTAACCTTTTTTTACTGCAGGCTTTCTCTGGGTGGAAAAAGAGGTGCACTTTCGACTACATTTATTCCAATGCCAAGCCTTTTTTTCTTTGGTTTTGACTCTTCTGCCTTTGACTCTTGGCATCTTTGCTCTTGGCTGATTATTTCACTGATTAAGTTTATGATTCATAAACCAGAAATTTCAATTCGAATGTACATAGTATAGGGGAGAAGGCGGGAGATTTTAAATAAATTACAAGAACCCCGTTGTAGGCTAATTGTATGCAGAAAGACACCTGTGGGTTGTGACTACACCTGGGAAAAACAGGCCTTAAATAGCCAGACCATTCTAAGATGTAACATAGAAATACAAGACTTTTAACCTAATTAATAAAATATATCTTGCTTAATAATAATCTTTATTTTTTAACCGAATTTGTTAACCGAGAGATACAAAAGTATCTTTTTTTCTAGGTGTCTGTTTTGGGCTGGGTTCTCCGGGATTGCTTAAGCGACAGTTGCAATTTGCAATGCGCTTGTAAGAAGCTTTCGCCAATCTTTTAATAAGAATCAAACACTAGACGAGAGAGAATTCAAAACCATTTCTCGTATATGAGCAGTCCCCAAACTTATCGCTGATCGCGCCGGTAGGTAGGCAGGAGGCTAGCTGGGTTGCCATGGAGGGAGATGGAGATTCGCGGCCTCACAGCCTGCTGCTGGTGGTGGGCAGTACACCAGCCCCGACTCCGACTACAAATCCAGGTCCTAGTCAGGCCAGATAGCCAGTTCCCTGGCTCATTACAGTTGGCCTGGTCAGCAGCGCGGCTTGGGTATGCCAATCATGCGTTCGGACCTAACTCCAATCCAGATTCAGTCTACTCTCGGAAAATACTGAGAGAAATTGTTGGGGAAATTGTAAAGCCAAATATTCTGTACAAACTAAAACTAGTTTTATAATTTATAAGAGATTTTCTATTAAAAGCATATCTTTTTTATGATAAATATTTATAATATTGCACAGAACTATTTTTCTTAACCTTTAGCAATACCTTTTCTGAACTTTAAAAACTGCAAATCAACCTTTTTCTCTATTTTAACTTGTAAAGAAAATTAGGTGATTATTTTTTCTTATTTTCCAGTGCCTTTTACCCCTCTTTCCCTCTCCCAAACTTGTCCAAAACAGAAGTTCTTGTCGCTTGTTCCTGTTAGCTGCTTGTTCGGCGTGGCCATTGAATATTTCAAATCGCAATCAGTTGGCAGGCATCGCGCTCCCCTTTGTCCGCTCCCGTTTCCTTTCGCGTTCCCAATCCCTGGGATTCCTGGCTACTGGCGGGTGTACTCACCGCATTAGTTTCAATGCGCCTTAATTTATTAAAATATCAAATTTAAGTACATGCTCTGCGGCGGCTAGAACGAACAGAACAGAAAAGAACAGCAGCTCCGAGGTAGCCAATATTTGTGGCAGCTGCAATCGAGATTTGCGGGTGATTAGTGGCGGCTGAAATCGGAGAACCTTTTGGTAGAGGAGTGGGTGAAAAATATATGAAAAACCCACCGACACGGTCGCCGATAAACTTGATTCGGCTGCTTTAGCTTGATCTATGAGAGCTGAAATCCAAGTCCAAGTCTTAAGCATCTGATCTAAAGCACTGGGAAAATACTTGATAAAATGTTCAGGAATATTTTAGTGTAATTTATTTAAATATTCTCTCTCTGAATCTTCGCCACTGGAACTAACTACCAATTGAATTAATTAATTATAATACATTAACAACTATGTGAGTTCAAAAAAGAGCCTCAAAATCAAAGGAATTGGAAGGGAAAAGATGTAATCTCGTGAATGTCTAATTTAATTTTCATTTCATTAAGAAACCATGAAGAAGAAGAAATAAACCAAAATAAGAAAATCGATAAGTGGAAAACTAATTTTATTTTTATATTGAATGTATTCCAATTTCATTTCACTCACAATACAAAAATTTTGTTTGCATAGAGCCTTGATTTATTAATTAGAAATATAGAATATAGTCAGTTTTTGGTGGCCTTATCTTGTGGGGCCAAAATAAATGTAAATAAATAAAATTCCATTCAGACTTGACTTGGAAATATTTTGAGCAGAAAGCGACAAGTCTGAATTTATAAAATAATTATCTGGTTTTTGTGGTATTATTATTATTACAGATATTTTTATAAAATGTAAAAGGCTCAAGGCTTAGCTTATTAGCCTGACCCAAATTTCCTTCCATAACCAAGTACTTGTATTAATTAAACCCTAAAAAAATACAATGGCAACACAAAGGAAACATAAATTCTCCACCAAGACACTTTCCTGGCTGACTTGTTCCGGAATTATGCGATATTCAGCCCAGTCCCGATCCCAAACCAGAACGAGAACCGTTAGCAATTGGCTTTTGATGTTCGGCGCACAGAAACATTAACATAAATATGAGCGCGAGATAAGTGAGGAACACACCCAGTATACACAGTATGTGTGGTGTGTGTGTGTACACACTGATGAGGAATGAAAATTTGCCAAAGGAGTTGGCAGAAGTAGGAGGAGCCCAGCCGAGCCAAGCCGAGCTGCAACTTGCCTCATTGACATGCGTTAGACACACGACTGTGCAACAGCAAGAGCAACTCACTCCCAAAAGCAACTAGCAATAGCAAGTGCACAGTGAAAAAATATATAAACTAATATTAAAAGGTTTATTGGGGTTCAAGGGGGAAGCTTGAGGATTTATAAAAAAACAGGACAAGAAGATATTTGTTTAAAAACAAAATTATTGTTAAGTTTACAAAAATATAGAAATATAAATAAGTAAACCTACAGTAGAAACCATTTTGGTTTTAATTTATTATATAAAATTATCAAACTATTTATAAGATTTAATATGCAAAATTATCAATGTAATTTTTAATATTTAATATCCAAAATTATTAAAATAATTTTCCTTTTATTTAACCCTCTTTGGTCTGTGCATTGGTCGATGCAATGACGGCGGGCTCATATTTTTTTTGGGCGTGATAGCATGGTGTGGGCGTGGCAACAGCATCTGGCCAGAAAATCTGAATAGATGATCGTAAACAGAATTTTCGTTTAGCGGTCAGAATGCAAGTTTGGCGCTAACAAAGCCCAAAGCCCAAAAAAAATTCAACTGATTGTTTGGGGAGGAGTGGCCGCTATAAGTGCCGGCAACACATTTGACACCGAATGTCTAAAAAAAAATGTTGCAATTTGTTTAAAAAATTAATATTAAAATGGGGAAAATATAAAGAAAGAAGGGCATTTTCTGATGGCACCAAATAAATATAAATGGAATAAGTATGAAGATGTTTAAGCAATAAAATAATTTATTTAGTATACTAAAATATCCCAAAGCCTCTCTTTTGTCATTAGACTTATATTTTCCCATTTATTCTTTATGCCATTATCTTTATTGATCTCTGCTTTAGAAAGTAAGCATATTTTTAGTTAAATCCTAGTAAAAAATATTATTTTAATGTTGCTGCAAGGACTGACATTCTGGCCAGGTTACAACTAGCCCTGAGCCCAGCGATTTCAAGGTGTGGAGATTGTGGCTTGTGACTGGAGCCAGATTTCCCTCTCTTGGGTTTCTTTTTTTGGGCAATCAAATGGAGCCTCCTTGATGGCCGACTGCGCCTCGAGATGATGATGTTGCTGATGAGCTCTACGACAATGGGAATGCCTCGTTGTTGTTGCTACTCTTAGTGCAGCAAAGTTGCTCTGTTGCTGTTGCTGTTGCAGAGTTGCTGTTGTGGCTGTTGGCCGTGGCCGATGTTGATGGGGCAATGTTTCGGTCAGTTGCCGTGGCGAATCGCAGTGCAATGCGCAACACGTTAAGGGTTGCCCCCCCTTCGTGAACCTCCTCCTCCTCATCCTCAGCGCGCAATTTATAAAATGTCTTAATTTTTGCGTTGCCATTCCCAGGCAGGAGCAGCAATACCAGCAACACCGGCAATATTCTGGCTAAAAGCGCCGCAGGAAAGCAGGAAAGCCGGCGTTGTCCGGCTTAAGCATCGGCTCTAGAGATGAGTGCTGACTTGGTACATTTTCTGGGCAGGCCAAACACTTGAATTTGTTTATTTTCATTGCCAAATTGCATGGGGATCGTGACACGACACGGGCGGGGCTCCTCCCTGGCACGAGCTCGCAGCCAGACACTGAGGCCAGCCAGTTGGCTAAAATGACTGACGCTTGATGGCTGTCAGTTCGTCGGACAACTTGCTGTTGCTGTTGCTGTTGTTGCTGTTGTCGTCGTCATCATCAATTTTTTGTTGTTGTTATTTTCAGAGCTCTCGCTGGCGATAAATTGCATTTTAAGCGTATTCCCTGGCATTATTATGACTTTATAAACTCTGCGGGCTTTATGCCCTCGCACAATATGCACTTTGCATTTGTTGTAGCTGCTGCAACGCCTTTTTGCTCCAAGAGAACCTTGGCCTGGCCCAGCGCGAGGTGTGAGCTATTTTTATATATATTTTGATTGGCAATGATGAAATGCACCATGCACTTGAGGAGGAGTCTCCGAGCCGAGCTCTGGCCGCAGCTCCCTTTTGTTGGCCACTTCTCCGCTCTTAACAAGATAATTGCTTAATTTGATTAGCAATTGTTGCCGTTGTTAGCCAAGTTTGCTGTCGCTGCCGCTTCGGCTGCTGCTGCTGCTGGCGGGGCGTGCAAATTGCTAACAATTTTGATATTTAAATTATTGAGCCTGTGTAGCAACAACAGCAACATGACAGCTCAATAAACATTCCATCAAGAATGGAGTGTAAAAATCCAATTTCCATAAGTGGCCAAGGGGAGAGAGGGGAAGCGAAGAGCGACTACTGTCCTTAGCCAGCGACTGCTCTCGTCGTCCTTGCATAAATTAGCAGCTGCAGCTGCAATCGCAAAGTCCATCAGCGACGGCCTAATTATGAAATGTTTTTTTTATAAGTGAACCTAATTTTTCAATTATTCGGAATATGCAGCAGGTAAATAATTAGTCAGGGGAAGGGAAGTGTTTGTAGTACTTTTTATTATGTTTTATTTGGCTTGGTTAATTTCATATTAATTTTTACAAGTTGCCTTTAGTTTATTCTTGGAAATATCTCAAAAAAACCCCCCTGTTACTTTCCTTTCTAACAAACTTGTGGCTCGCTCACCTACATTTGGCCAGAGACCTCCAGCCACATTGTCGGCAATTAAAAGCCTTAAACGACGCTCCACGTTGAGCGATGAGCTCAAAGGATTGGTAGCGACACTCGAATGCTGTATTGTCCGTCTGGTTTATGGCCACTTTCGGTCTCGAAGATTGCCGCGGTTACCTTGCCGGACGGACAGCCCTTCACTGCGCCGCTGTTTATTTTCGCCTCTTATTTTATTTTTTTTTCTCCCACTGATTAATCACTTTGGCGCGTATAATAAATTAAAAATTTCAGCAATTTTGAAAGTCAATTAATCATCGAGAAGGCACTCTCTGTAGCGGCCGATGTTGCTACCTTTTTTTTTTGTGTTGCTGCTGCTGCTGCTGTTGCTGCCGTTGGGCAAGGCATAGACAAGAGGCTACATCTTGGGGCACGGCAGCAACATCAGCGGACATCCAGCAGCAACAAGAGGTAACAGCCACCAGCCACCAGCCACCACGATGATGATGATGATGGCGACTCAAAAATGTCAGGCCATGACTACGCGCTGCACATTTTAGATGATGATGAAGTAGCCGGCAGATCGCTTTAGAGGCAGCAGCTTCTTTGGGGTCCCAGAGTCGCTGAAGAGAAGTCGAGACTTCTGGAGAGGATCGCCGTTTGGAGGTGTGTCCACGGGCCAGTCAGCCATCAGTACTTTCCTGCTGGCCAGGGCGACATATTCTCCGGCATTTGATAAATGAATGTGAGGGTCAGTTTCGTTTCAGCTCCCGAACAACTTTCGAGATATACGAGCATTTGTCAGATAAAAGTGCAACGCCTTTCCCATTGTCAGCCACCGCCACCGAGTTGGAGTTGGAGTGCTAGGGATGTGTTTGTATCTATAAGATATATCGAACGGATATTCGGTTAAATATGATCGGTATTTTATATTGGAAAATATATTAAGGGGAAATGTATGAATGGGAAATGTTATCTGAAATATCTGTAAGTTATGTTAAAAAGTAGAAGATAAGATCAATGATATATTTTGATATATGCTGAGTTTATGGAAAATATTGAAGGGTTTTTCTAGATAAAAGTGCCTCGAAAAAATATGTAAGT